>VMBQ01007183.1:0-47958 GCA_007657795.1 Dreissena rostriformis | reverse complement strand
AACGTATATAATATTTTATATGTGGTTATTTACAGGAACACCTGCAGATATTGACAGGGCACTTTCGGCAGGGGATGTGATTCCAGGCTTATGTTGGGTCTATGTCTTGAACTATTTGAAGATTGTGCTGACGACCAGCGTTAGTGTCAGGGTAATGCGTGATTGTATTAGTTCTATTTCTTGTTTGTATAAGTTAAATGGGTTCGTTCTGCGGTACATTGTTATTAGGGTAAATTTATTACATTCACATATGTCGTTAGTTTGGATAAATATTGTTTAGTTTAGTCGTTATGCATTTGTAAGTACCGATTCGGCATTAACTGTTTTATTTTTAGACCTTTTCATCTATAATCATACACTATGCACCTGTTTATATACCCGTATTATCGGCTTCGTTTTACCACCACTGTTCTGTCAAGGACAATTTCGATGGTACGCTGTCCATCGTTTTTCTAGCTTTTTTCACGCAAATAACACATTTAAAATTCGAAGTAAAAGTAAGTAATTCGAACGGAGAAAAATCATTTGAACGGATTCGAACGCAGTCGTACCTACAATGTACATCGCATTATTACTTGTGAATGTACTATATATAACGGTATTTCATTGGTTGATTTCCGCCGGCCCTTTGTTACTTCTGGAAATCGTTTTCGCGCAAGATCTCTCAAACAGTTGATCCGAATCTAATGGAACTTGATATGCGGCTTAGCTATATGCTAAATATTCGGAAGTGTCTAATCTTGTTTTTGTTCTTGTGTTTATTGTGTTTTGTTTCTTGTTTGGGAGCGGTGGAACTTTGTATAATACAGTATTCGTTGCAATGGAGGTTGCGGCGCGTTGATTTTGCCGAAGATGCATATAATTTAAAGACTTAACTTTGACAAACACAAAATCCAAAAAACATTAAGGCGTATACCATGTTCATGTTAATTATTTTGTAATGCGATTTCATATGTTCGGTGAAACTATATGCCTGATTTTTCCATACGGAGAACATGTCCGCTCCAGCTCAACATTGTTCTTGTAATGGTTTTGAAAGACCTTGTTATACACAGACAAAAAAGCAGGCCCATGTCGGATTAATGTTGTCAGAGTAAGAACAAGATATCCATACGTTGCATTAGTCTAGCTTACGAACGTTTAAGTTCCTTGTATCAATTCTTGTGACCAACAATGCTTGTGCTTGTTTCTAGATTCGTACACTTTGAGACTGTTCTAACGCAAAACGCACACGGAGACTTTTTTTAACGTTACACTGATCAAACATGAATATCTTTATTAGTCAGTCTTATATAATGTCAGTCTTATATAGTTATATAGTTATGAGTAAAAATGTTAATTTAAATTGCACACGTGGTCATTCAAGTACATTTTGTGCAAGCTCACGATCAAATCATGTATCCATGACGATCGGACGCTTTAGCACGTGGGTCAGATAGCCTGAAACATTCCAAAGGCGCGGTTGCGCAGTTGAATATTGATGCTAGCCATATTGCTGTTGAAATTAATTTAGTGTTTTCCTGATGCAAGAACCCATCCAGAATAATGTCATTGAAATAAAATTAAAATTGTATCGCGTTTCACCATTTCCACGTGCAATAAGATAAAACCATACCTACCCCACGTGCTTAAGGCCCAGTCTCACTATGATGCCGGTGGAGCCCCGGTGCGTGATCCGGGATCTACCGGGGTGAACCGGGGCTCTACCGGGATGAACCGGGGCTCCACCGGGGACGACCGGCATGAACCGGGGACGACCGAGAACAACCGGGGCAAAGTATTAAAATGTTTAATAGCTCCGGGATAAACCGGGAGTTACCGGGAAGGACCGGCAACGACCGGCGCGGCACCGGCAACAACCGGGACGGCACCGTAGCTCCACCGGGGCCCATACAGACCCCGGCAGAGCTACGGCAACGTCCCGGTTGTCGCCGGTGTTACCCCGGTGGAGCTCCGGTGAATGCCGGCAGAGTCCCGGTATAGCTACGGTACAACGTTAAACCGGCGCTCTGCCGGGACGCCGTCGGCATTCACCGGGGCTCCGCCTGGGCATTACCGGCGACGACCGGGGTTAAACCGGCGCGTTGCCGTAGCTCTGCCGGGGTCTGATGCCGGTTTAGTCCCGGCGAGTGCCGATGGAGTTACGGTATACCGGGGCTCTGCCGGGACGCTGCCGGCTTTCACCGGGGCTCCACCTGGGCATTACCGGCGACAACCGGGGCTCTGCCGGGACTCCACCGGGATAAACCGTAGCTAGTGCGGGGTTGACCGGGACTCTGCCGGGTTGTTGACCGGCTTCAACCGGGGCGGCACAGGGAAATAGTGTGACCGCGTCAAAAAAATTCAACGAATCATCCCGGTCCCGCCGGTCGACCGGCGTTAGCAAACCGCGATGGACCGGGGCTCTACCGAAAATTGTGAGACTTGGGCTTTAAGTCTCCAAGTGTAAATATATGTGCTAAAATGCACTTCTTTTTTAACGACTCGGCCTTATTTTTGTTTATAGAATTGCACTTTAATAACCGATTTGGTTTGCATGAATAAAAGATATGTTGATACTAGTTATTCTTGAATGCTCTGAGCTTTTATGAGTACGTACGTACAGCTCAGAGTTATTCCTCGGAAAGGCAAAACCCATGTAAAAAAATTATGTCTCACATATGTCTATAAAATCGAGTTTATCAACCTAATACATTGTTACAAACACAATACCTGTTACAATCGACATTAATATTCGTTTATTTTGTTTAGAAATGCTCAAAACATAAACTTGATAAGAAACTGTTTATGGCGGAAGTTGTGAATTGTCTATTAGAGCAAAGCAAAAGCAAAGGTTACACTGCACAAATTGTTTTCACTGTAGTATCTGACGATCTGGTCGTATGCAAGCAGGTGAAATTGTATAGTGTAAAACAGTGTAGTTTGAATTAGGACACATTCTTATGACTGTATTCTCGCTGTGATCGGATAAGTTGCATGTTCCATTAGTAAGTTGAATAATATCGGGCGTATGTTTGCATTTTAAACAAGTTGTTATTAAAATAAAGGTACAATGTAGTGTTGGTGTATCTTTTACTGTTTTACTAAGTTAATGAGATGTATGAGGGATGAAATGCTATGAAACACTTTCTGCATTAATTAACACATTTAACATTTATAGTAGTTTATAGTACAGTGATTTCAACGTTTCTATGTCAATAATATGTAGATTTAGGCACATCTGTAGCGGGCGCGTGTTATCGCTATTTTTTTACTGATAACAATCAGAAGAACAAATGAATAGCCGTATAGAACGCAGCGTGGCGCATGCTTATTGACAACCGTCGTTGCGTCATGATATTATGTTTACCGATATCATTGATAAGAACATAGGCAGGGCGGTATGAAGAGCAGCAGGGTGCATCGTAAATGGGAACCGTCGCTGGGCTTACTATTAATTGCTAGTTGGATCACCAAAATTACATTTAAATATAAAGAAGTTTCAAAATAATCTAATAGTTTATATAATTTAACTTGCTTGATTGACTTTAAATATTTGAAAACGTTGTGTCATGAAACCCTCGATTTATAAATAGAGTTAATAATATTTAATATATGCTTCTTTATTGATATTATCAGAGTATAAATTGGCACTTATAAATATAATAATAATGCAATGAGATTTATTATTAATGAAATTATTAAATTCACTTTTGGTTGCAATATTTTAAATCCACATTTTTGTTAATGATTTGAATACTATTATAAGATAATAGAACTTGTAAATAATGTATAAATCATTCATGCTTTGACAAAAGACTTATTCAAGAATCGAATCCACATCGAGTTTTCCAGGGAAGGAAGTGTTAAGATCGTGGTGGCGACTGTGGCATTTGGGTTGGGGGTAAGTTACTGAACAATTAATACTCAATGTGACCAACTACTCGAGCTTTATGACGAAACGTGTTTGTTTGTTCTACATAGTACGGCATCCAGAGCGAATGGGGTCCTCTGGAGATGTGGAACATTGAATACATGAACCTTGTTGATACTCGAAGTCTCTTCATTTTATTATTTATCAAATTAAATTTAAAGTTATTGATTTATGTATTGAGCACATGGCGATTAATTCATAACGTACAGGGCAATGCGTATGTATTCATTGATTAAATTATTTAAGTATGTGTCGATAACGTGGTCATTAAGTTCCATGTTAATCCAGAAAATACAAATCTTACATCTGGTCATTTACAGATTGACATTCCGGATGTTCGTCTAGTCGTCCACTGGGGTGCACCACGAAGTCATCTGTCGTACTGGCAGGAGGTGGGGAGGGCAGGCCGGGATGGGAACCCGTCCCTTGCAGTTGTTTATCCGTATGGTCGTTCGTTAGTGGGAGACAGTGGACTGAGAGAGACGTTTAAGAGTGTTGAGAGCTTGCGGCTGTCTGTATTACAGACTTTGTTGACTAAAGAGATGGAATAAAGTTTGTTATGCGTTAGGGAAGGTTGCGTTTTAAAGAATTGTTCTGTATGTGAGTGTGATCTTTGTCAGTGTTGTTCGAGGTGCTGTGCAAAATGCGGATGTGTTGGTGTGATAGGTGTTTTGGAGTGATTTTTCATTTGATTATTGTCACTGATAAGAATGTTATGATAAACAGACAAGATAAACAAGCGCAGAATATTTATTTACTGGCATTTCCTCAGGAATTTTGTCAGGCACAGCGGCAGGCGGTAGGCGTCGATTTCTTAATATATTTCTAAATGTTATAAATCAAAATCACGGGTTCGAACCCCACTGGGAGCGTCCCTTCGATCTCACCCAGAAGACACCAAGTACTGGTTCTAGTCCCAGGAAACGGACTCGAGAGCGTTTATATAAGCCTACGGCTTTCGATGCAATCGAGCTAAAACAAATAGGTTTTAACCAATTAAAATAAAACAAACAAACAATTTGAGCATATCTTTAATTGCTCTTACTCCACATGTACCGGTAATAAAAGATCATTATCGACCATTATTAGGGGACAAACACCATAATTGATCTCCATGAACGACCCGTAAATCGTTCATACGTGTTATCTAAGCCCCTTATGCACACACCGCTGATAAGAGCGTGCATGTTTTGATTGACCGTTGGCCGAATGCAGACAGCATTCGGATTACAGCTTGCAAGCGCTTGTGAAAATTTCAAGTGCACGCATTTTAGCCCGCTGGGCTAAAATCGACTGGGGAAATCCCTGATTCTTCATTTATGTCTAACCTTATTAAAGAATCTGATGAAAGTCATTATCAATTGAAAGTCATACAACTTATGTCACTTATCAGTGATTTCTTTTTGTAATTTCTATCAATTCCTAGTTTTCATAATTCTTATAATCCATGCATTACACTTTTGTTATTTTCTATTTTTTATATGGCTTAAAGCAATTGTATGCTTTACCTCCCAATTATAATCATGATTGATTGTTCGGGAGTATACCGTAGATGTAGATTTAGAGCTAATAAATGTTGCTGCTGTAGATGTTGTTGTATTATAATTCCCTTACGGCTGATCTAAGGGTCGTCGTTCCGTTTGTTTCTTCCAAAAGTCTGTTGTCTGATCGCTTTTCATATACAATTAGATTAAGTATTAATTAAAATTTAAACAAATTGTATTGAACATTTCTGTCCATTTAAAACAAATGTGTAATATTTGAAAATAAACTTTCTTAAAAACATAAATTGTATGTTCGGAGAAAAGCATAGGTTAACCGTTTATTGGTACATGTTGTTGTTAACACACCGCGTGCGTTCCTTTAGTTTTTCTTTTGGTTAAAAAAAAGTGTTCCATATGCAAACAAGTTGACATATGCATTTAAAGTTGACGTGTATGAAACTTGGATTTAAATCTTTCTTCTGTGAGCACACCATATAATGTAAGTTATTTTTATTTGCATATTATGGATATATTGACGATATATTGGTGTTAATTCATGCCAGAAAATAGTATATGTTGCTAATTTTACCAATAAACTAGCGCCCGGATTCGAGGCGGTAAACTTAACATGAAAAATCGTGTAAGGAGTTCCAACTCCCAGCGACCCGGAGGGTCAATATAGCTGGGAGTTGGATTATTTCAACTAATGTTGATACTAGATGTCATGTTCATGGAATTGATACGTTAACATGAAATGCGTTTAAGAAATAATGTCGAAAATACATAATGACAAACGTTAACACAATTTGAAATAATTTCAAAAAGCGGCACTTTTAAATAGAACACAATGTAAACAGTCAATGCTTAAACGAGCTAATTATAGACAAGCTAGTTAAATTAAATAAATAAACAACGTAGTGTGAAGCTCTTCACATAAGTACATAAACAACTTAGTACTTTAATATTGGAATAAAATTCAGATTCTGTCCTTACTAGTATGTGTTATTAATATTTAAAGTCGGTTGAGGGAATTATAATTTAAATTCGCAATTATTGCTATTGGTTTTGGTATACATGTGCGAAGGAAGGAATTCACATAAAACAAAAAATATAAAATGTTTAACACAAGTGATATGCAATAAACGTTTTATGTGTGTTCATGTATTTTATAAACTATACAAGACTATCTGACGAGCCGGGACCTCAACTGTTACTACACATAGCTTTGGTGGACAGATTGGCAGACCATCTGCTTTGAATATGTTCCGATACACTGACGAGTCAGATACCGGTAATCAAGTACGTCATCATAGCAGAAAGTTGCAATTATGTCGCTGTTGTAAACATGTAATTAAATCTTTTGTTATTAGTGTGTTAACATTGTAACGAACGCTGCATCATATACTTTGAGACGAGTATACATGATGACAATGAAACTTGTTTGCAATGTCAATAATACGATACTTACCACATGCAGTCAGTTAAGGATCTCTTATTATGATACTAAGCACATCGGGCAGAATAACGTTTTGAGGACATCCATGCCACAAAATAACTTTTTGATTGAATAATGTATATTATTGGTCAGGATTCCATGTAAGCATGTAAGCATGTGTTAATGTTCTCTTTGTTCTCGTTGATAAATGATGTGGTATTTAACTTTTTTTGTTTCCCTATGACTGGCAATTTATTGGAAAATGTATTGCAAATATCTGAATATCATTGACCAATAATGCACCGGTATCGGGAATAAACCCAGAGATACATAAAATAAGTAAAACATGTCTACATGGATAATATTCATTCACAGATTCCTGATGTACAGTCAATGAGCTTAAGCTCTAGTTTGGAAGTTTGCTGGTATGTCTTACAAGGCACCAACAATTAGTTGTGTTATTTGGACCTTTAGCATGTATGAATGTGTTACAATGATAGTTGTAGATTGCTCTTCATGCCATATATATTTGGGTAATTTTATTTCGTATACACATGAAATCATATTTCTTAATTTATGGTTATAGCATATCATATTCGTATTTTTTATAAAACTTCCGAAAATAAATGTTTTAAATTCAATTTTCATAATTATTTTAAAGACACGTTCTCAACATTAATCGTATTTTGAGTTCACGTGTCCAAACAAGATGGGTAATCTTTACCTCGTATGCGTTATAAAAAGCACTTAATGTGTATTATAATCATCTTAAACGAACGTAAATTTGTTACAAACACTCTTATTTCTGTGTTCATTTGGATTAACTTTATTTAGAACAAACAATATTGTATATGATTATGATGATACGTTTATAGCATACACAATATTTATAATGGCAACACAGTGCGGGCCAGGTAGTTGAACTTGATGATCATTGAATGTAGCTATATGTTATTTTAGGTATGTTTAGTTAGTTAAGTAAAAATAACGTAATAACTAATATGTTTTTTGATTACAATATTTTTGTCTTTTTTTCACCGGTTAATGCGTGAGTCTATAATATTTCTAAACTGTTTAAGAATTGATTAGAATAGGATTGCACAATTCCTGTCGCTTCGTATAAAAAAATAGCCTTGCTATTTGAATATGCAATTACATCAAGCGTGTTTATACCACTGTTTTCATATTCTAGTTCAAGTCTTAAGTGGTTTGTTTTCCCGATACACATGACATCTTTTATGATGATCATAATGGATTGCCTTTTAAGGTGTAGGGTTAGTAAATACATAATGAATACTACAGGTAATATTAGAGACTCAAAAAACAGTAGCTTGTTCAAGTGATTTAAAACAAATTTAAATTGTTTTATTAAAATGTCAGATTTAGTTAATTTGCCGAACAAATTGAGCATAATTAATTTTGCAGATCAATAGTAACAACAACACCAAACAATTTAATTCTTATTATACCTCATGTAAAATTAAGTTTAAGTCCTCACAATAACGAATATCCAACGAGAATATCATGGCCTTAATAAATTGATCTGTGTGAGTCATATGACAAAAAAGATCTGTGATCAGCAAACTGCGATATTTTGTATTCTTACCATCGAAATGTATACCTCTTATATGTTCCAATTGTTTTATATTAATTGCTAGAATCCCTGCAAATAACATAGATTTGTAGGCAAATATTGTTGACTGCTTTTTTGCAACCACAGCCTTTTGCAAATTGTCAGCAATTTATACAGATGCATGTGGAATTTGTGACAACAAATATCCACCTTCTTCAATTAGATCCAGAATTAAAAATCTCCAACGAGTTTTCAAAACATTTAAAAACTTAAATATTCAAAATCTTCTCAAAATCAATCATCAATAAGCGTGTTGGTAGATGATTTCCGATTATATTTGCTTTTGTAGCTCAGTTCATAAACCGTATTTAGAAAGGTTCTCCAGTTAATTAATATTTGGTTTTATTTGGACAAGTAATGCTGGTTTGTGCGTTTAGATAAATAAGTGTTTGCATGAAAGTAATTGACATTTTATAATTCTAGATCTTCATTCCTCTTCTATTTCAAAATTTTTACCAAACCAAGTCCCATATTAAACCCGTCTGAGCTTGGTCTTTTTCATTGTTCATGCATTTAATTGTATTTAATTTTAAGTTAAACAATTATGATAAATCTTTCTATTTTATTTGCTTGATCTTTGGTTGTCTTATTTAAATTGTAAATCGGTCAAATTAGGATCCATATGTGTATAGTGTTTTGTCATAACAATATAAGTTTTCGATTGGCTTGATATCTTTTTACGATTATCGGTGTCAATAAAGGGAAAATATTTTCACAATTAATCATTTTTTTCTGACGAGCAAACACAGCTTTTTTGTTGTTTTTTTCTTTACGCTCTATTATATGCTATTTAATCAAACAATGTGTTCATGCGTTCGAAAAGAATTTAATCGTTTACATTATTGAACTAGTTCTTCTTAGGTTTTGATTCTTTGATGATTTTATATTTATTCAATCTTGTTTTATTTTAAACACTTGAGTACACAATAGCTTGTCTTCTATTGGTCAGACGAATTGAATATATTCGCTTGAAATACGCCTCTTTGTTCTATATCCACTGGTAAAATACAATTGTCTATTTATTGAACGCATTAGAAAGTATATTTCTTACGTAATTATGTTTCATAACAATTGAACTGATATACAAAACGTGACAAAATCAACAACGAAATGCTTGGAAAATATTTTGTGGTATTTAATTTTGTTCAAATTCAGAGATGCTTCCTCGCTGAATATTGTACCCCAATGGCGTGCGTCCAAACGATGGAGAAAGGATACGCTGGCATCAGCAAAACTATGAAACAGGGAATGGGAGAAATGTTCAAGCACAAGTTCATGTCTCGCACAAAAATGAAGAAACTCTTCGCTAACTTCAAACTGTCGTTTGTTCTCTTTGATGGTGAGTTTCATATAAATCATGTTCGTTCCATTTTTCATTTACAAATTGGGTTTAATGCATGTGCGTAAAGTGTCGTCCCACATTAGCCTGTGCAGTCGGCACAGGATAATCAGGGACAACACTTTCGGCTTGTATGATATTTTTCGTTAAAAGAATGTCTTTTCTTTGCCAAAATCCAGTTAAGGTGGAAAGTGTCGTCCTTGATTAGCCTGTGCGGAACGACATTTTACAGACATGCATTAAACCCACTTTTCACAGAGCGAGGCTCCTTTATAGTATATTGAACACTTTTACTAGCCATAGCTATAATTATAATTTGAAATACACAAATACTTCAAGGTTGAAATTAATATTGTAATAGTACAATACATGCATGTCCCCGAGTGATAGTGTTCGGTAAGTTTCGTTTAAGTATGTGTGGCCTCAGATTCCTCTGGCGCAAAACTAGGCTTTGCTAGAACACTTCATCAATCAATTACTGTTTCAGGTGCATTGGCAAATGAAAATAGTGTCCACATTAATGTAAAATAACATCGATACATGCCTTCAAATATTTTAAAATCCAGATACAAATCAAAGCAATCGTCTTATGGACCTGTTGGAATAAGAGATTTTGGACCCGGAGTGCGAGGTTATCAGACGACGCTAGGGGACACAGTGCACGGGGCTCAAGATAACAAGACTAGTACTCAAAACCAATTAAACATCATAAGTACAACTAAATCGCCTATGTCTGGCTTCGTTAAAGATAAATACTAGTATGCTTATACTCACAGGTAGTGAAATACGTATCTTATGAATTTCGAAAGACGTTGCCATTTGAAAAATAAACTTTTCGATAAACCACTTAATTACTCCACTTCGATGCTACTTTGTTTATCAATACAAATAACTGGTATACTATATTCCATGTTTCAATGAAGAAGGTGAAACAATACCTACTTTGATTACATCGTATTTTGCAATTAAGTTGAAACTAAAATGTATGCAACATTTATGGTCGATATTGAAATGTTTAATATTTCAAATAAACGTATCATGGTAACATTATTCTTAATGCTAAATTTTAACAACGGTTACTCTTGTATTGAAAACGAACATTGAGTTATCCAATATTTACATTATGCGTGTTAACTGTTTCTTTGTGATATGGTTTATTAAAGGGAGTTACTCAAAGTTTTGAAAAACGACGCATGCAAATGTCAGATATGCAAAATAAACATGAATACGTTATGTTTATAACCCTGCTGACTAACACAAATGTTTGAAATTTAGATCAATTAATTGATATTAGTCTTTCGACATTATATAAATGATAAAATGTTTTAACGCTTTTCAAAGAAATTACATGCAGTACTAACATATCGTGTATAATCCATTTAGGAACTAAACGCGTGCGTGGCGCATTGGTAGCGCACGAGGTTTTGCTTGCCTAGGTCTCAAGTACAAAATCCAAGGAAGGCAATATTGTGTTATGTAACATTTTTCGTGTTATGATAATTAGTAAAGACCGTTCAAAACAGTATATTTATGTTTGTAAATATACTCAATGACATTTTTCAAAATAACAAAAAAGAGTTAACAAGTGGCTTTAGCATTTTTATAAGTTTACGGGCATTGTGATATAACGGGTATTTTATAATGCACATTAAATATTTGGTTACAAGGTATGAATGGCAAAAAGGGACGAATATGTTAAAATTATACGCAATATGCTCAGCTATGACGTTTGCAACATACGTCCAATTTATGAACCCATTAATTGAATCAGACATATTCAAGTGTCGCCATAGCTTTATTGTTTAATAACAACTGTTTTATTTAATTGTATTTCTTGTAAACAACAATAATTGTGTAGAGCAATTATTTATTTTGAATTTCATATTGTTTTATTAATTCATTTAAAGGTCGCGTACTTCATACGTTTTGTTAAAATTACACATGTCATGGCATATTGATATGCACGTTCATATTGCTAGGTTGGTATCTCTGTCGGTTGGAAAAAACGTTAACCTGCTATTTATCATTGTTATGGAATATATATTTTAATTTGTCTCTGTAACTTTAATGTGTCTTGGTAGATTTAAGTGGAACCACGGATTATTATTCCACATTACCAAACAATTTGTTACTAACAAATGCCATACACGTGTAATGTCAAGGTCACAATTCACGGTCGAAGGTCATGTTTTTTGTTTCCGCATTTTTACTTTTACAAGCCTTTGATGATTAAAAAAAATATTTCGAATTATAATTCCCCATGACCAGACAGCGTTCAAATCCTATGCTCCTGACTGAAAGATCAAGGTCACAACTCAAGGTTAAATTCTGTGAATTATTGTTTCTTCAACCTGTTATTGTCTCTAAATATTACTTTGGATTATTAATTTCCATTTCCAGATAATGTGTCACGTATAATTATTTTCGCTACTCACTGAAAGCTAACAGTCGCAAAGCAATAACAAAGGTCAATAACCTCTCCCATTCTGTAATGGCTATGAGCAATCTACTATTATGTTTAATAATTAGTCATATGATGGCCATAGGATGCGTCATGCAATGTTTATGCTCCTATGTGAAAGATCAATGTCGAAATTCACGATCAGAGGTCATGATTGTCTGCTTTTAACGTTAACTAATTAACTATTCTACACTGTTGTATACTGTTCATTGTCCATCCTCCCTAACAAGCGCATGCTTTGGGAGACTATTGCATATCCAAACCTTGTTCTCTTAGCGATTTCAACAATATATACTTGTTACTTGATAAACAGAGTCGTGAAGAGGGGGGGGGGATGCAGTGTATGAATGTGGTCTATACTGATAGCAAATGCCGTCTATATTCCACTTTATTGTGTGTGTCCGAAAAGTAGTAAGGCATTGTTTTAATGTTTGATTGGGGATAATAATAATACAAAGATAGCGAAATAGGTTTGGATTGCATGTGTTGTTTTATGATCAAGAGTTTTACAGTTATTCCACATTACACTTCATCCGTAAATGCCATATGTTGTGGTTGTTAATTCAAGACTATTTGTGTTGTGTTATATTCCATGAACTATTTACAATCATGTTTAATAAACATGAACTGCACGAGTTTTTAAACACTCGTTCTGCTAAACGGTCTAAAGTATTCAAGAACAAAACAACTATTTCTTAATCTTGAGATGATATTTAATACATGTATGTTTATTTAGATATTACCACACTGCTTTCAAAATTGTTAAGAAAAAACATAGTCCTACTGTATTAAGTACATATTTACTACCAAAATAGTGCTACTGTGTTTTTGTACAAAACAAGTTATATATATTGTATATAGTTTATTTTTCTTAAATGTCCCTGTGATAAAACCATAAAATGCACTGTTATAGATTATTACTAATCAATTATAACGGCAATGGGTATACTTGTATAGGTTATTATTACTCATCAATTCTAATGTGATTAAAATATTTATCATTATTTGGAAAGATGCATTTTCTTACTTTCTTGCATTTCTCACACATACTATTATGTGTGAAACAATGAAGGCAACATGTTGCAGACGCTGATTTTGCGGACAAGTAAGGTCATAAGGCAATAACGATTTTATTAATAAGGGCGTGTGACGTTTTTTGCCTTTGACATAGGCAGAGTGGTGCTTTGGGAGGGCGGCGTGGCGCAGCGCCACGCTAAAATGGCCTGGGAAAAACACTAGCACAAGTTATGTATTTGTTGTTGTTTTATTATTATTATTATTTGGAACGCAAAACAACGACTAGTCCCAAACAACACTAAGCACATTTCACGGAAACTGTTTAGACACGTGAGTACCTTTATTTACACATTATTGCATCATGAGCAAAACATAAATATCCTTATCAAAATAGGTTTTGGCAAACAAACACAACAAAACAATGAGACATAAACTTTATTGAAAAGACTAACCACTCAAGTAAACTATGCCCACAATTTATTATTATAGTCAATCTAAGATTATCAAAATAAACAACAAAATCAAGTCTGATCTTTTATCGAATAATCAGCTGCCCATTCCCCTTTTAACCGAAAGGATTTCTTCTCGTCGGATCACTTCTGCTCCAGAATACTATGTTTTTCACCCATGAACGCGCCAAATGCTTTCTGTGCTTTCTCTATAGCTTATCCCGTCAAATGCACACCTCAAATGGAGAATCAATAGACTGCATATAAATGGCAAAACGAATAACCCTAGCATGTTACGCGTTAAACACTGACCGTACTGTTTCTGGTAAATAACAGGCAACATACCAAACAAAACGTATTTTTCAAAACGAGAATAATGTGTTTGTTATGGTACCTATTTTTGGAGACAAAACACAACAGTCATATCGATCATAAACACACAATATACATAAAGGACCATATGCACTTCGTTAGTAAAATAACACCTGTATCTTGACAATGTCAATGCGCTAGTATACTCCAACGAACTTTTTATGTTGGTAAGTTGTTGCGCTGAGTCAACTAGCATATCCCCTGGAATACGATCGCTTCGACCACTTAGCTTCGACAAACTAAAACCAAAGTGGCGCCTGTGCTTACAGATAACGCGATATTCCCGATGATTTTGATGGACATTAATTTCCTCCCTTATAACACTGAAGGGTTTGTTTGATTTATTTATTATGAAATTGCAAAAAGTATTAGTTTTTTAATAACATTAGATATATGTATAACGGGTACATCATTAAGTTACTCTATCAGACGCTTGCGCGGATAATGGTGGTATTGATGATAAGTAAAACGTGCTATACAATGGTATTTATCGATGTTCTTTACAAAAAGAAAAATTACCAAAAACATAATAAAAATGTTTTTACATGTTTCTGACACGAAATAGCGTTAAATTATTGGGTACCGAAATCCATCATGTTATTACATATAAAATTGATATTAATACTATTACATATCATTCCAATAAATAGTACCACAGTGACGTCGTGAGCATGTCATTATTGATATATGGCGGGCCAATATGATTATATTATTTTTTTTTAATTATCTGCAAATATTCTAATCGCGCAACTTCAAATAAGCAAAATAGCGTCCACATAATTATCCAACGGTGATAACTTAAATTAAGCTATAAGTCAATGAAAGAATCGCAAATAATGATAATTCAACGTAACACACAATTTAGATAATACAAATATCAATTGCGACTGAAAGTGTACTGTAGATAACATTGATAACACACTATTTGAGCTTAAACAGGAGCCATAAAAAAATAGTAAACACACGCTTACCTCAATGACTACTTTTATCCAATGCTTTAAACAATGAAATTACAACGATATTTACTTCAATTTTCTGTTATTCTCTTTATCTAAATTTATGTTTATCCACACTATTTTACGAGAACGCCTGTATTGAATGCTAATTATTCTGACACAAAACACAATTTTCGAAATCGAATTACTGGTCGGAGCGATTATTTGTATTCCTAAGTTTCTAAGTTTCGAATTATGCATGACAAACAGAAAATCGTTTATGTCGGTAGCGGGCCGATTCGTCTCGGCTCTTCTCTGCCGTGTGTCATTGTCTAAAAAACATTGCGATTATGAAATTTATAAATCATTATAATAGAAAGTACAAAACAACAGTGAGTTTGTTCATTTTTTTTTAAATAAATTTACTACTTTATATAACGGAGATTTCGGTCAGGTTATAAAATAAAGCTGCCAATATCAGACGCTCGCGCGGGTACCGACATCCGCAAGTTACCACTAATAATGGTGGTATCAGTATTATATAATAACACTTTTACGATGGCATTTATCAATGCGAGTTATGAAAATATTCACACAACCTTGTTTACAATTGTTTCTGACTAGCGATCTATAACGCTTAATTTGGGCAGGTATTCGGGTACACATATTGAAAACTAACGCAGTGCTCGCAGTTATCCTTATCTTGATGGGACTATTTTCGCAACATTTTGACGGTGGCCGTAATGACCTCAAAAGGATTTTCAAAGATGCTTATTCGAAACATCTTGCTTGCAATTTCTGATTCAGCATTTTGTGGCATGAATGTAATCAACATAAGCTTTGTGATGACGCTGATCGGAATGGAAATTCGGGCGCCTTCAGTGATTTGTTACACGATGTTCTTTCTTGTCTGCAATACGATGAAGATGACGTCATCACGGCTGGTGGTGATGGTATGCGTGGATAGGTTCATTTCGGTCGTGTTTGCATTCAAACCAAACACTCTGATTACAAAGAAAACAATTATGGCTGCAATTATAGCTTACTTCATTTTCAAACAATATGTATAAAGGGTTGTGGGCTGTCTCCACAACAGTTAAGAGTTGACAACGAAGTCCTTCATAAAGTTATGTTGAAGGTTTGCACCGCCTTGTTCTCGATACTACCATTGACAATCTTGATTGTGTTGACGTCTATTATTTTGGGTCGTTTATAACAACAGCGGGCAAAAAAAAGAGCATGCGCGATGGCGATACCTCTACAATCAGCCATGCAGACAACGAAAAGGTTCGTTCTTTGTGGCAGCTGTCATGGTTGTCCATTTTGCTAAAATTGACAAGCATAAATCCATCCGCGCAAATGATTCGCCTAAATATTTCGTAATGATCGAGATCATCCAACTGCTTAAAAATCTAAATTATTTGTACCATGTATGTGGATTCAAGGATATTAAGACAAAAGGTACTCAAACTCTTTCTTATAAGAACATGTGGTAGATCTAAGCCCGGCGAGGGCAAATGACTTTCTAAACTTGTTCGAAGAGCAGACTTCCACCGAGTTGTCTTATGCTTGACGGAAAAAACCTTGCGAACTGTGTCCTAGGTTGATAGATTTCCACTTTATACAATGTACGCGTTGACATGATGATATTTTGTAATTGTCTTCTGACCGTCCGATTGTTTCAACGTTAAAAAATACAATTTAACTGCGTTAATATAAACATAACCTGCACATTGTGTTTATAAATATTTCTTATATTATAAATGAATTTTGTTTGACATGTGAGTGGTTAACACCCATGTATTTTTTTCCCGTTAATGTGTTTTCCAAAGTAGTGAATATAACATGATATTGATATGTAAACAATGTTTTCGCGGTACATAAATGACGGTTTATTGGTGCCCCTCGAACTTATTTTCAATTTGACATCATATCAAATAATTGCAAAATTGCAAATTCTTTCGTTAATTTTGGCCCACATGAAAAACACACGGGCACTTAAATTACATTCAAAGATAATAATTGTGTTAAAAAATATTGAACTATGCTTGTCAAAATAGTGTTAAGACGAAATCATCTCTCGAGATAATGTATAGAGTTGTACCGAAAAAAAACATCTAATATGAATCACTGTGGTTTTAGAAGACTATCAGAACCTTCAAGCGTGCGATGTCAACAAACACGAATTCATTGTAATATAATTGGTGAGATCATATTACTGATTATAGCTGAATCATTCCTTGTATTAACTGTGTAAGCAGAACTATCTCATTGAAGAAGTGGAATAGCAGACGCTAAGTATATAGACACTGAATATAAATAAATATTGAACTCTTTAAAAGGACATATCGATTGCTAATATTGTATTTTGTTTTTATATTTAAGTATGTATGTATTAAACAAGTACTTGTACAAAGGTCTCGCTTTAATATACGTCCGTAAAATAATTAAACAACTATTCAACTTTGTCCCCATGACACCGGGAAAATCGAATGAAATTAAATGGTTGTGAATAAAATGTAGTTTAAGACCCTCTGTGCGCATGATGTACTTACTATACAGGTAATATACAAAGTGTTTTAAAATTATGTTCCTCATTCTGTAGTTCGCGATGTTTGAGACGCGAGCTCGATTCACACTTGCATCGTGTTTCAAACAATAACATTGACATCGTTTATATCTTTACCACTTCATCAATATTTAAATAGAAACGTGTGTGTGTCTTTAATATTTATAGTTTTAATGTGCTATGCAAGTAGGTGATACCGAAGCATATGTATCAAGTACGAATGATCAACGTTGTACTTTCATCATCTTAAGGAATTCAGGTTTACGTATTATGAATACAACACTTATTCAACACTCTGCACCTGTTAGTTTTGTGAACCAACATATAAATAAACATTTTAAATTACCCTTCTATTGCATTAATGTGTTTGGAAAACAATAACTTTTACCCAAAACACAAAAGGCTATTAACGCCAATATGCAAATCTATTGTCTGTAATCGTTGTAACTAGGATCTTTGAAATCATGTTGTGATTATATCATACAGGCAAAGCAATAGGTAACGTGTTAACAAGCAATTTTGAATAATTTACATCAACAAAACAATGTTTTACAGAAAGTAAAGGAACTTTTCAATTTGCATTAACGTAGCATATACACGAAGATAGCATTGTTAAATTACAACGACAAAATCGACTTAAGCTATTAATTAAATGAATAAATATACACTATTATTGTATAAGTTCTTCAAAGAATAAGCGTTTAATAGTTAAATACACATATTACATTCAACAAAACTTGCAATATGTAGAGCATTATCCATTACGAAGAATTTAAAGGTAACTATATAAGGTCGCCGTAGCGTAGTGGATAAGGTGACCGCATAGCGATCGGGAGGTCACGAGTTCGATCCTCACAATGGGAGCTTTGTTTGAATGTCCTCCAAAGACCCCAACTTTTTCTAGTTTTTTCCAGGAAACGTACTAACTACTTATATGAAATGTTCTCGAGTCCGTTTCCTGGGCCTAGAATCAGTACAGTGTCTTCGGGTCTTAAGAACGCTCCCACAGTGGGGATCGAATCAATGATCTCCCGATCGCTAGGCGGACACCATATCCATTACATCACGGCGACCCCGTTTACTCCGAATGAGTTTATATATAGAGTCGTTATTACAATTACTTTATTTATTAATCTAATCCATTTGGACACAAATCGTTGGACAAAAAGAATGGTGATGAAGCGGATATGTTAACTCAACATGGTGATAGCATTACTGTCCCTTTCCAGTTTTTAAAAGTCGTTGTTAACGGCGACAGGCCAGCATACTTGGTCGGGTTCGTTTAGTCTTTGGTTTGCACATTCTCGCACCACAGCGCCGTTGTTATTGAGACATTTAGAACATCGCAGGCAACCCCCGCCAAAGAAGCGGAAATATCCTGAAAATAAAATAAACGTACCTTATATTGCTAAAAAGTAAGATTTCACGTTGATTTTGTACTTTTATTACAGAGCAATGCATATATCTAAATAAGTAACCATTAGGACAAAAATCACAATTTATTATAATTATCATTTTCTCGAACTTTACCGCATCGTAAAAAGGCTGTTCTGATAAATAATCATTGATGATATAGATGTAAACCGAATTATCAATGGACTTGCCATCATTTGCTATTGTGCCATTTTACCTTGTTTGCACCCGCCACATACTCTGTCGTGTTGTCTTTTACATGGTAACAACTGCTTTTCGTGGGTATTACACCTCTTGCAATGTCGACAAGCGCTAACATTACCATTTGAAGAAAACATTTGTCTAGGACATCTTTTACATTTGGCGTCTTTGCGCGGCTTACAGCGTCTTCGTACGAACTCCCCAGATACGCACTCGGAACATGCACTACACGTGCCCCCAATGACGTCATTAAACGTTCCAGGTGCACATGATTCACACACCGTGTCATTGCTTGCCGTACATGGCTCCTTTATTTGATAGCCTTTTGGACAAATCTGACAAGCTCGACAGTTTCCTTCCAATCGACTGGCGTCATAGAAAGATCGCCATGGACAACGACGGACGTTGATGTTCTAAAATACAAAGAATAACACTACTGCATTTAGGTTTCAATGCATTTTGCAATAAGTGAAGAGTTTATGGTGTGTTTTTTTATTTGGGCATGTAAGGTTTTAATTGGAATTTTGACATATAAGGAGGTTAACCGTCTAGTTTTTTTAAATAACAATGTTATAACAATGTTATTGGTTTCGAACTGTAGTCGTGCCTTCTCCATAGTGACCAACCACTTAACCTTACAATTTACGAAGTGCAAACGGAATCGATAATAGCTTGTTAAAAGTTATCAACGAATCTTTAATTGATAGACACTTTATGTACTTATGTGAGGGACGCAAATCGCTGTGTACACAATAATTTCCTTAGTGAAAGTGCTTGAAATTTATTAGCGCTGTAAAATATGAACTGAAGGGATACAGTCCGTTTAATTTAATCTTAAGTTTAATTGATGGTCGGATTAAGTTTCAAAAATCAAACGCTGTACAACGAGTTATATTTATAAGATCAACACCATTATACATGTAGAAGGGTTAAAGGAGCTTTATCAATAAAACTAGCTATAACTCCTTTACTTAAAAAAGCTCGCGTGATAACAAACGCATGGCAAATCAAAGCATCTACGCGCTGAAGGTAATGAACTAATGAAATCAATATATACATGGAAGCTGTATTAATAATATTAACTATAAGTCCATAAATACAACAGCTCGCGAAATCACAAAAGCCTGATCAATCCAAGTAGAAATGCAGTGCATGTAATGAAATAATGAAATACATGTATGCATGTTACTAAATGTTTTAAACGCATTTTAAAGAATAATGACACATTCAAAGATATGCATACACACAAAATAAACAAGATAATGTAATTTCCCGAACCCAACGTAGGGGGAGATGGTAGGTTTACATTAGCAGTTCATTTAGATTTCTGAATGGCCTTATGAATTAGATATTTTTGTATCTAGCATGAATGTCAATATACATTTAAATGCTGCTCGAGCAGGAATTTTGCTGCTCTAGCAGCATTAATTTTCTGCTCCAGCAGAAGTTAAAGTTTCGACACCTTTGATGCGCCATATGATACCTCGTCATCTAGAGTTTTGGAACGACCATGGTAATAAATAACACGAATTCTAAACTTATTAATAGCACTCAGAAAAAATAATAAGTCTGAGTGAGTCCAACAAAGCCGGATGTTTGAAAAACCCTTTGCCTGTTATCGTGCATGCGGTAATGTTGCAACAATCCACGTTGACCGATATATTTGACCATGCATCTGACCGGTGTTTTGTTGCATTTTCCTATTCATATTCCATGGTGCATGCATGAAGTTCTTTTGGAAAGACGACCCGCGTGCAGTTTTTCATGGGTCAATGCTGACTGACACAGGCATTCTATCGTCAAAATTTCCTATTGTGCCAATACACACTTTCCTAAAATCCATCCACCACATAACGTCAAGTTTCATATCAGTATTTCCGGAAGTTCAATTTCCATAGCGTGAAGAGAAGTTGCGCGGTCAATTAAGTGATGCGTACGAAACAGACTGCCGTAAACACATTATGTAATCCAGTTTAATTAGCCGCCACGTTATTAATTAGGTCGTTTTGTAATTTTTCTTGCGTATAATGTATTTTGAACAAGCGTTTGTACTTTTGTCCGGTACCGTTGTAGTAATGTCAACTGAATTTAAAATGAGCGCAAGAAATGTCAGCTTCTGATAAGGTCCCTGAACTTTATTGTTATTGATTTGGAATTATAATTCGTGAACCAACTAAATAAATTCATCTAATGCATTTTAACAATTGTCGTATTTTGTCGGCTTCTAAGAAAAAGTAATCTAAATGCACAGTAATGGCATTAAAACCTCTCTTCTCCATTAATACTCTTGCAACTGTCAGTCAGTGTATTAAATATATAAAAGGAGACAGTTTTGCGCCGAAAGGAAGTTTCTTGTCTACTATGTAAGTGATTTTTTCTATTATTTCCAAAACACCATTTTAAACATGTGGCTTGATTATTATAAGAATTAATATTTAATCTTCGCTATGCATTTTGAAGGTAAATGTAACATTTAGCTGTGAATTGCTTAATGGCGTCTTTAATTGATTTATATGTAAACATATTTTTTCCGAAAAAGTCATTAACTGCAAATCCTGTCTGCTGACTGCAAGCATGAATTAGTCTTACTTAAGAAGAATGAGATTTTGGGATGGCTTCTAGAGCAAATATGATGAGAAGTTTTTCATTAACAATCGTTTAACACCCGTTCGCAACCCCCTTTAGAATGTTCGCATCCTTTCGCGCGATGCATATTCACATTAGTTGCCGATGAATAGTTCTCAACCACTACACTTGAGAACTTTTTTCAATGTTCAGTATGTGAAAACCATTATGATTCCCGAAAATATACATTCAACACCTTTATAATTTCGCTTCAATGCTTTGAGTTTTAAGGTTGAAAGTCAGATTACTGGTTTTGGGAGTGCCTTGGCGAGAAAAGGCTTATAACGGCGTTTGTCACCAAACGGATAAGCATCTTGCGCCTTAAAGACTTTGCAGTCCTCTTTGTCCGTTTGATTTTGTCCGGAAGTGACGGATTTGGTCGTTTTGGAACCGCGTTTGAAGCTCAATTTGCGGGTATTATGTTCATTTCTTATAAGCATGTTCGGTCTGGAGGGTATTATGTTCATCTCTTATAAGCATGTTCGGTCTCGCGGGTATTATGTTCATCTCTTATAAGCATGTTCGGTCTGGCGGGTATTATGTTCATCTCTTATAAGCATGTTCGGTCTGGCGGGTATTATGTTCATCTCTTATCAGCATGTTTGGTCTGAAGTTCAGGTTAGTGATAGTCGTAATTGAAAACACTGGTCTATTCAAAACACTCTGTGAATTTGACAATTCGGCTCGTTGAGGCGAGGTGGTATTACACAGTGCTTCGTTCTATAAAATTCACCAGTAGCTGATAATTGAGGACGCGAATATTCGCATATTTGCAGCCCGCCATTCTTCCATCTGAATGTCTAAGCAAGAATGTTCGTCATCTGTTTTAAAAACGATTGTTTGGCTTTCGCTTGACGGTAAAACGCATTCTTTTCTTTTATTATGCTTCTGGCGTTTACTCTTCTCCGACAGGAACTGCGTTATATATACTGCCGTTTTGTATTGAGCATTCATTGAAGGAATGGATCTGAGATCCATTAAGCTAACACGATTGTCCACATGGCTACTCGTGTATGTTGTAGAAAGCTGCGGTGAGTTAGGTAACGTCAGTTGCTCATCAAGCAACTTACCGGCACCATCAAGTGTTTCATCGTCGTTCGTCGCTTCTTTGTCCTTGGGTGCGGCATCACTGCACTGACTCCGTAACCATTGTTGATGGGTCACCAGCACTGCCCAGTGGTAATCCTCAACTTTGAGGCCACTTTCGCTGAGCAATGTCAATGTTTCTTTTGTTGTACGTTCCTCCCGTCGCAATATTGGAGACTACTAACTGGAAAATTGAAATCGGTTACCCAAGTTGCAAAGGTCCGTGTTGCAAGACTTAGCATATAAGTCAAAACAATTTATTAGTTAAAAAAGCTCGTCAACATCTAAAGAAAAACAAACATCATTGACGGAATTGCTGACAGTAAAGCAAATGATTAAAAATCACGTGATCATAGAACCAGCTCAGGCCCCCACAAAGAACAGGGGATGTGTAAATCTTTCATTCTAAACACAATTAAGAATTATAATAGTTATATAAATACTCACTGGAACGAGCGCGTGAGTCCACTTAAAGCCTAGATGCACGGTCACAACGCTAAGAAATATAATCTTATGTACACAAGATACACTCCGTGTCGAAGATCTTTGTTGCCAACTGATTATCATGATGTGATCATTGGCATCACCCATTGAATCGTCTTACTCCAGATTATCACAAAATAGGTATGTGTGTTTAATATGTTGAATACTCATTAGTTAATCGTCGGAACGTCATTATATGCTATAATAATATATTGTTCGATACAAATTTTATGTAGCGCAAAAAGGTTACTTTCCCTTAACCTTTGTTTACGATTCAGTGGAAATGATTAAGTCCGCTTTATTATTAGTGTACTATTACACACTAGCGATGAATACCGAATCTCGTTTATAATTTAGGCAACGATAAAAAAATCTAATTTTATATCATCATTCAATATTAGACATCACACGTTCACATTTACATGTTGTTATTTTGTGATATAGTTTCCTTGTTATATGGATTTCGTTCTTACGTTTTAAGAGCATGTGAAACTTGTAGACGCACTTATGAATTATCTAACCACGAAAAAGTAACATGCTTTTGTTTAAGTAAGCTAGTTTAAATTTAAACA
This sequence comes from Dreissena rostriformis, assembly GCA_007657795.1. Lineage (NCBI taxonomy): Eukaryota > Metazoa > Mollusca > Bivalvia > Myida > Dreissenidae > Dreissena > Dreissena rostriformis. The sequence continues at coordinate 23,971 of VMBQ01007183.1, read as the reverse complement.
AAAAAAAACATGCACATTTGATAGTGTGCGATGAGCAAACAGTTAATTGTAAAATCATCATTGTTTTTATTTTAAACTAATGTCTCGAACAATTTCAGTCCAATCCAAATGTTATGAAAAGGTTAAACGCAAAATGTTGTGAAATTCATTTGTAAGTGAGCTTTACTACCGATGGAAAAAATAGTTTACAACATTATTAATATAAACATGCTTATTAATATTCATAGCAAATGCATATCTGCTTTAGAACTATATTTAGACATTTTGTATTCATTATGCAGAACAATTTTGTTGACAAGTAAAAACATTTAACAATATTCAATTATTTTTATTTAAATGTGAATAGAATATAACTTAAACCCACCCATTTTAAATATTAACGCGATACAATTTCTTTTAATAATACAATCCAAATAGCTATGTGTCACATAAGTAACTAATGTTTTGTAACATTTACCGCTTAACATCACTCCTTTTTGTTGTAAACTATTGTCTCTCATTGTGATGCGTTCTTGGAAGAATAATGAGGCAAGGCAAGACTTCACACGGAAGTTTGATCTATTATTTAGCCTATTATATACAAACTTATCAAAATATAAGTGGAAACAAATATTATTTATAGTATTGTGTTCGTAATATTTAGAAATATATATCCTGACTAAGACTTCCATCTCGATTGTGAAGACAATAATTTAGTTAATTGGGACAATCCTAAATTGTTCTCTTAAAAATGCAGCTTTTTTATCGTTGTAGTTGTAGGGGAGTATAACGACATGATTTTCCGAGATTAATTCAGCTCGAGCTTACATTACTGTATCTTTATACATTAAGATTAATGTCGAATCTTATAATGCCAGAAACAATTAATTATCAACTTTTATATAATAATTTAATATCAAATATCAGGCGTTCGACACTTTGACATTTACATGTTGTTATGTTGTCAGATATGTTCCCCTGATAGCTGTTTTTCCTTCTTTCGTTTTAAAATTTTGTGAAACTTGGAGTCGCCCTATTGCATCAGAATCTGATAAGAATTTTATTCGGCGAAACTCATCAAATTACAAACTAGTTACGTGTTTCTAAATAAGCATTTTGATTTATTGTTTAAACTAAGTTAAGAATATTTGTTAAGGTGCACTGAGCAAACCTTACCGCTTAACGCAAAATGGTGTTTATTAAAATTGTAAATAAGTATTACTAGAGATCAAAACGATACTGTCGATAATTCTTTATAAAAACATGCTTATTATTATTCCTAACATATGCATTTGTTGTTTATCCGTATATTTTGGATTTATATATGCATTCAGTATTCAGAACATTTTAAAGCAAAGTAAACACATTTAACGATATTAACTTCCTTTCGAGTAAATGTAAAACAAGATAACTAAACAAAAGCTATTCAAAATACCAAAACCATATTATGTCCTTATTTCATACAGTCCACATATGTATTTGTCACAAAAGTAACTGATGTTTCGTAAAATTTACCGCTTAATGTATCTCATTTTTGTTGTATCCTGTTGTCTCATTGTGATGCGTTCTTGGAAGAATATTGTACATAAGTATAGGTCATCCAAAAAGTAAGACTGCACACGGAAGTTTGACTTACTATTTAGCCTATTATATGCAAACAAATCCAACAATAATAAAAAAAAAATACTAAGTTAGTTATATTTAGAAATGTTTTTCTAGACTTAGAATTCCAATTCGATTGTTAAGACAATAATTTACTTAATTGGGACAATCCTAAATCGTTCTCTGTAAAAATGCAGCTTTTCGTTTGATCGTTGTAGTTGTAGGGGAGTATAAACACATGATTATCCATCTTATTTCTTCTTATTGACAATATGATTTTTTTTCATTGAGTGGGCTCATGTACACGACAAAGTCAGGACTCCCGTGGTTTCGGTTTAATTCAAGAACCCATGAAAAAGTATCGCTTCGTTGTTATCTGTTCACTCCACGGTGTTACGTAATATTATAATTTCCTGTTTTACCGCGTCGTATAGGTCTTTATTCTAAACATCCATATTCGTTTCATTCTGACATCTCTTAATGTCAGTATGTGTGTATGTTTAATTTTGAATAGTCTTTAAAGGGACTTTTTCATATTTTTTGTATTTTTGAAAACAAAATGATGAAATAAATGTACTATCAAAACTGTTATTCGCGCACTACTATTTAATAATTTCAACATAAAAAATGATAAAATTTATAAACTGTTCCTTGTTCTCGGATTCGAACCAGGAACCACTGAAATCAAATGCTACCACATAACATCGCGGGCTTTTGAGTAAGTATGGAAGTTTTAACGCTATCTTAATGTCAGTTATACACCTTTTTACCTTTTTGGGTAAATAATTTGGTGAAACGCGTTTCATATAAACGCTTTATTATTTTTCAAATTAAGATTCTTAGTCATGAGGAGTGTTTTTTTTTTTTTTTGTTTTTTTTTTTTTAAATAATGCCTTCATTCATTATTAATCTCTGATTTTTTTTGTCAATTGCCATTTCGCCAAAATATAAACAAGTCCCTTTAATTGCCTAAAGCCGTTACACAATATTAAATTTGTAAACTGATCTCTGTTGTGTTGCTTATTAGTTCATTACCAACGATCAATTGAAAATCATCATAATTTTACAAAAAAAAAGTGTTTTTCGTTGAACGCTATCGACGAGTATTTCTATGAACACTCTGGTGTCAAAAGTTGTCAATCCTAAACTATTTGCACGAGGAAGAATATTTGTTAAACAAATAGTGTTATGTACAGTGTAACTCAATGAATGTTGGCATTAGTTTCCTTATTGCAGTTTCAATAAGTTGTAAACCATAGGGAAAACACGTCGATAAAATACAATAAATGTGTGGGTGTCTGAAACGCTATGAAAAATATTAATTAAACGCTTTCAAAATGCAAAGAATCACCGCTCTTGGGCGCCAAGAAATTTTCCGTGTTAGAAAACATACACGTAGTCCGTTTGATGTAAGGTGATAGCTTTACTAATTCCGGAGTGGTATTCTGGGTTACATTATTATGGTATTTCTCCTTCTTGTATCCAAATATACATCTAACTCCTCTTCCAAATGCCTTGTGTCATCATATTCATAATTGTCGACTTGATCATCACCATCACCGTCGTCATCACCATTAACATCACGTATTTTGCATGAGGTCTTTTTAAATGAAAACGTTAGAAAAGCCTGTATATATGTACACCAGCTCAATAAAAACAATTTCAAACAAATTTTAATAAATAGTATTACATTTTAATGTCTAATGTTAATACATATTTATGTATTTATCTCAACAGCTTGAACATATAACACACTCCTTAGTTAATCGTCGAAACTACGTCATCTTATTTAGTAATACATTTTGTCTAGCATTAGATACTAAATTTATTTAACGGAAAAAGTAACTTTCGCTTTACCTTTGTTTACGATTTGGGCGGGAATGACTCAGTTCTTTTTTTGAACCACATTGTACTATTATACACTTAAGATTAATGTCGAATCTCGTTTATAAATCAACAAACAAATACGTTTTTATCAGCATTCAATATTAAACATCGCACGCTCGATACATTTGTAATGTACATTTTTTTCTGTTGAGATTTATCGTCCCTTGATTACGGAATACCGTAAGGACCATCGTGGTTACACATTAAAATCGCATTTCTGCCATCGTGCTACCGCGTTGTCGCATTGTCGCCATCGTACAATCGCACTGTCGCCATCGTACTGTCGCACTGTCGTCATCGTATTATCGCATTGTCGCTATCATACTATCGCATTGTCGCATTGTCACCCTCTGGATTTAAATGTGTAACCACGATGGCCCTAACGGTATTCCGTACTTGTTAACTGCGTTTCGTTCTTTCGTTCTAAGCTGATGTGAAATTTGGAAACGCCCTGTTGCATCCACAAACTAGTAACGTGTTTTTGGAAATACATAATTTAAGTCCAATCATTACGTGTTTGTTAGATTGAACGCAAAATGTTGTTTATTTCAAATGAAAAATAGCATTACTATCGATGAAAAAGGCAATGATAAAAATTATTTATTTATTTATTTAGAGGCACCTGCTTATTAATATTCCTACTATATGCATATTAGTTTAATAATTATATTTTGGTATTATTTAAAAAAAAAAAACAAAAAAAAAACATATAAATTCGCTATTGCATACAATCCGAATTCCATCTGTCACAAAAGTAAATGATGTTTCGTAAAAAGGTACTGCTTAATATGTCTGATTTTCGATGTGAACTATTTTCTCATTGTGACACGCCTTAAGAAGGATAATATTTATACGTCAGCCACAATGTAAGACTTTACAAGCAAGTACGGCCTACTATCGAGTAAAAAAATGTGCAGATGCAAAAGCAATCTCATCCAACAATAGTAAGAAAAACGCTGAATTAAATTATTTTGTAAATGAAAATGCATGTCCTGACTTAGGCTTCCATCTCAATAGTTAAGACCATACTATACTTGAAAATGCAGCTTTTCGTCTAATTGTTGGTGTTGTCGGGGAAGTTAACAAAATGATTATCCTTTTAATTTCTTCGTATTGAAAATAAAATTCATATGTTTCATTGAATTTATTCAATTCAGAATAATTTCGCAACATAGACAATTCACATTCATAAACTGTACTTAATATATATAATTATATAAACAGAAACTTCAGTTGCATTAACGATACTAAAGCAATGTATTTACGTATATGTACACATAATCAATTTAACATCTTACAACGCTTTCAAAGGTATATACATGGATTAAGCATTGTCAAAAACACAGAGTGAACAGGTATAAATATCAGTACAAAAGTATATTTTATATAGCATTGAGTAGTAATAAAATTCGCTCTTTTAGTGCTTATTAATCAAGAGCTCTACAAAAAACCTCGAAAACAAAATATGAGACACACTTAATTTATTGCTATACCCGTTCTGCTGACTGGGTTTTCGGCCCTAAAACAACACCATCCTTGTTGTTTGTAGTTCACAATCAATCCTACGATCATCATAACCAGACCCACTGCTCCAATTATTAACAGGAAAGGTGTAGTATGCATTGAAGTTCTTGATTGAACATAATTAAAAATAATATTCAACACCAATAGTTTGATATAACGTCGTTAATTATCTTCGACAATCCGTAATTATCCGTTTCAATTTATAGTTATTTTATTTATTTTATAAAATATTTCAAACAAACAACTCGTATCCAATTGAAACATTAACACTTTTGGCTGAATAAGATTTTATACATATTTGTTTAACATTAACCTCAGTTACTTTCTGTCAAACATCTTCATCAAACTGCTTCTTCTCCTTATATAGCATACACATCGGGTAAACAAACTTAGAATCCCAGGTAGTTTTGTTTATGTAAATTTACTTATTACCCCCTACTTATGGTATATCATATGTTCGGTTATTTCTGGTTTGAATGCTTTACATATTATGAATCTCGTTGTTGTTGTTTTTTTTTTGCAAAAATAAAATAGTTGTATTGTAACAGGTTAAGAATTTTATTTATTTGAAACATTTTATTTTTAACTGTTTTATCTGTCAAAAGAGAGACAAACACAAATAGCTTTGTGATTTTCCTACAACAACCATTATTAGTTAGGCTTCTCCTGAATTAAACCATATGATGCTTTTATCAAAGCTTATTTTTAAGAAAAACGAGAGGTTGTTGATACCCTTTTTGATTTTCATTTGATTATGCCTTAGAAAGTTACGTATCTGGTGCTAGTTTGTATATAACCAATGAGTAGTTAGATGGTAATCCAATTGAAATGCATTCTCTTATAATGCCTTTTATTTTAATATCGATTTCTAGCGCAGGTGTGAGGTTTGGAGCACAATCATGATAGTGTTTGCAGCATTGATCAACGCCTTCGCATAATCTATGAAGTTTGTGCCGTGGAGTATGTATATATATATACATATATATGCTCTTTGGTGTATATATGGACACTCTTGTATATGCAACATTTAATAAAGAGGTGCGGTTACAATTATTTTAGTTAAAGACTAAGAAAACGAGAAAAACACTCACGGTACTAATTTTCTGATATTTGAATAACTGAGTTTTCAAATGATAAACATTTGTCCGCAGTGAACACAGATATAATTTTGTTATATACACATTTACACGTTTTATATATATACTCATATACACATCTACCTACGTTTGCATTAAACGAATTCTAAAAAAAAGAGAACTGAAAAAATCGAAGCATACACAATATACACATGAATGTACATACAGCATGAGCAACGTAATGCATCAACAGAGTCGGATGCATTTGCATTTGAAGATTCTGGTTATGCAGGTAGATTCCAATAGTGAATTATATATACACAGACACATTAAATGTGTTTTCCACTGACACATTAACATTTTTTTCTAAGTTGGGGGATATTGAGCAGCATTCACTTCTTGTTTGTAACTTCTTTATCAATTGGTGGAACGGTGATGCTTGTTTAAAGAAGGCCTCGAATGCCTTCAGAACAAAATATTTTCATTCAAACATAGCGTATGTTTTTAAGAACAGAAATCTAATGAAATCAACATAATTCAGTTTTTCACTATTTTTATGTAACTTTTAAAGTAACTTTGCAGGAATAAAACTAAATAGTTTCCAAGCAAAAAAATATCTGTAATTCATACAAAAGTTAGCATATGAATAATTATTTTGCTTTCTTTTATAACCTTATTTATTTAGTGGATAGCCCTCTAGAAGTCATTTGCAGGCCTTCATAGCGGTCACCAGCATCCACGGTAGGTGTTACTGTGTCATATGTATTGTCGGAGGTACCACCAGCGTTTCTAACATAAAAAGTAACCGATACAATCAGTACATCGTGGCTGTCCTTCGAAAACCCGTTAGTCATATCAGGTCATCATCAGAAGACGAAAACACTTGTCATCAAAAACAAAATCATGAATGTTTTATCATTTTTTTCACCATTGATCATAAAACGCGGTTTATGAATAGATTGTAAATGCTTGTATGGCATAAGACACATGCACATTTACATGTGACCACATGCAAATTAAACTGAATTATCAGTTCAGAGTAAAATAAAAGGGTCTACGAGATCCATGTCTCAAACAACAGTTACTGCAGTTCGACTAAATAAGACGACATTTTTAAATAACAATTTATTGTCACCAGTGGCTTCTCAGTTGTTATTTTTCTCACATATCATGATAAGACATTTTGAGTGGGTATAATTTTCAGTACTTTTGCAGTATTTTTCAATAAAATAGAAAGAAAAAAAAGCAAGTTTGCGCCAAGATTGATTTTCCTGATTTTCGAAGGATACCGACGACATATGAAACAAGTCTATTTGAACTTCTTATTACACTTGCAATTCAATATTATCATAAATGAAAAAAAAAATGAAATGCCTTTATTGCTCTGAAATATTTATTAAGTATTTGCAATATTGTTTTGATCGTGCCATGTACATACCGCCCTTTCCGTCTATAAATGTATATCGTCACGACCACAACATCGATGACAATGAGAACACCCAATGTAGACCCAGTTACGATTATTCCGATTAATAACGTCGTGTCTGTCGTGCATTTTTCTGTATCAGCTAAAGTATTCATTCAAGAAAAACAAGCAATCAGTACCATAATAAATGACATTGCTAATAATCACGTATTATAAGATAAAACTTATAAATATATAATATCAAATATTTAATATTGAAAATATCTATATATTATGAATATACATGTTGTAATACATTAACAAAGTAAAGAACTATGTGTTTACTTTGTTGAATAGACACGTTTGAATTCAAATGTTTTACAATTCATCAATATGGAAAGTACCTGTGCATAAACCATTTATTTGTTGGTATCCGCTGTAGCACACTTGATTGTGGACGGCACATGACCTATTGACGTGATGACACCAGTCACAGTGGCAATCCAATGAGCAAGTGGGTCCATATGTTCCGGGCTCGCAAGCTAAATCAAATACATGCTATTTTAACATTCATATCGAGCGCAATTTGTTGCTGTATCTATAACTTACCATATGTATGTGCATATATCTAACATGACGTAATGTGCCTCACCATTAACCGGTTATATATTTCTTTGTCATGTGGTATACGTAGAATGATGGGCATATCGCATTTTTTCCTGAATTAAGCTTATCTAATTTGAAAAGTAATATTTTTGCTATTTAAAGACATGTGGTAGAACTTGTCGACTTTTTCTAAGCTTAAAATCGCGTATTTTGATATTGATAGATTATAAGTCAGTCCCTTCCTAAATTGTAAAACGAAATAGCATAAATATTGAATAAATAATACCTTTCCGACCTAAATATATTGTAATTTGCAAAAACAAGTACGATTGGGTAATTATAGTAATGTAGTTTCTGCATTAGCGATATCATGTGATGCATTTGGTATTACACTTGCAACGAGCGTTATAAGGAAAGAGTTTTCGTTGAAATAAGTCCATTACAACTGAAACTTTTTCATAATAAACTGAGTTTCTTTGTGGTGACACTTAAATGCAGATTCCGTTTTTTTTTCTCCTGTCAGCTAGGTAGGCATTCGCCCTATGCATTCTGCCTATACACCAATCGTCGCACACATAACAGAGTCTGCATGGAAGCACTAGTTTTAATCTAATTATACTAGAAATACAAAAAAAAAAACAATATTAAAGAAATGGTACGTGTGTTTACCTTGGCACAAACCATCTTTCAGTCGGAATCCGTAATGACAAGCTTTGTTGTAGACGGCAAACGATCCATTGTAGTTATCACACCAATCGCAGTGGCACTCCAAGACACAGTTGGGACCATAGGTTCTCGGCTCACAAGCTGAGAGGGCAATAACATTTATACAAACTAATTTCGTTGAAAACATCGATAATAAGATGGGAGAGATAAGGTTATTTCAACTATTAAAAAAAAGACTTTTAAACAATGTAGAGCTTTTTATGTGGTTCGTGTAATGCATATACACAATTAAACATAAAGATAGTACAATAAGGGGTGTTAAGGGGTGTTGCGGCAGTTTATTTAACCGATGATATATTTATGGCAACACCGGTGCTATTATCACAACCCACAAACTTCAAAACATGCCGAAATCTGTCAACAAGTCCCTGTTATTGATGATAAAGGTCGAGTTTGATACTGTATGGTCTTATGTTTGTGATTTAATATTGTATTAGTGTTGTGTTTTTAAGTAAGCCGTTGTGATCCCAACTAAGATTGTAAACAATATATAATGTTTATGCATATCTCTAACAGTCTATGAACCGGTACTTGGGTTTCGCTTAATTGCTGTATTGTAGGAAATTTGACGTAGACGGTAGGGATAGTTAAACAAAAAAATCTCTGTTAAAAGTGCGGTCACCCCCTTTTTTTATTTTTGTTTTATTATTACAATACGTAGATGAACATATTGGAGCAGTTTTGCAAAAAGGTATTTGATATAACTTTTTTTAATTCCATTTTTGTGGTTAAAATAATAAAAATTGACGTTTTTTGGGGTGACATAAAAAATATTAAAAAAAAAAAAAAAAAAAAAAAAACTTGTGTTCTCCATTGTTTTGGGTAGTTTGTGGTTTAATTAAATGGTATATGATATATATTAGCTTATGTTGTAATTCCTTATATTTTGGAATTATGTTTGCATTTTGTATTCAGTATTTAAGAAAATTTGAAAGCACCGTAAACACATTTAACGATATTAACTTCCTTTCGAGTAAATGTAAATAAATATAACTAAACACCAGCTATTCAAATTACCAAAACGATATTATTTCCTTATTTCAAACAGCTCACATATGTATATGTCACAAAAGCAATTGATGTTTCGTAAAATTTACCGCTTTCTATATCTCATTTGCGTAGTAAACTTAGACGAGTAATCTATATAGGTCAGCCACTTAGTAAGACTTCTTTAGACGGAATGTAGGCATATTAACGAAGTACAATCCTAAATTGTTTCCTGGGAAAATTTAAAGACATGATTATCCTTCTTAGTTCTTCTTATTGAAAATAAGATTAATATACTTTATTCCAGTTTTGAAATTCAGAAATAATGAGCAACAATACTACTTGTATTGTTGAGTGTATTATTCTTTTATCAACATTCTCATTCATGCATTGCCTTTTTCTGGCTTTCTTTTATTGTCTTATTCTCTCGATATTATCTTAGCAGTGTTCCGATTATAAAGACTGCGACACGACCAAGACACCCCCTACGTCTTTTTATTTTGTATAAGAGCTTTTTGATTATAACAGATCTTCTAAAAATAAACATCAAATACAACGGTCGACTATAGCTGCGTTGCGAAATTAGAGCAAACGTACCCAGTACAGTAGCCTGCAATAGCCAATTCCCAAACTACTCAATAAATTCAACCCTAATTTTATCGGGTACAATTCTATGTAAGTCCATATCACAATCAGGTATAAGTGAAAAATGACTGGAATGTAGAATATATTCTTTTATAGTATTCGTAAGCAATCGCGCGAATAACATGTTTTATTCAGTTTACAATTTTCAAAAATTACTTAAGATAAGAAAAACGTGTGTCATATGATTACACCAAGTGTCTCAAATTTTAGTTGGGTGTCTACAAAAGAATCTACACAACATGAAATCAACATATTCATTGTAATCGGTGTTAAAATGAATCGTCTGTGTACAAAATTGCCTCAAGTTGGGCTCATGTACAGGAAAAGTCCAGAGCCCCGTGGTTTCGTTGTGACTCAAGAAGCTATGAAAAAGTATCGCTTCGTTTGTATCGGTTCATTCCACGGAGTAACGTAATAGTATAAATTCCTGTCTAACAGCGTCGTATAGGTCTTTATTCTAAATATCCATTTTTTCTTTCTTACATCTATAAATGTCAGTATGTATGTATGTATGTATGTATGTATAATTTAGAATAGTCTTTAAAGGGACTTTTTCCAGATTTGCTGTATTAACAAAAATAATTAAATAACTAAACTAAAAAAACTGTTATGTGCGCACTACTATTAAATAATTTCAATTACATAAAAAAGGATAAAATTGATAAACTTTGCTTGTTCTCAGATTCGAACCAGGAATCACTGAAATCAAACGCTACCACATAACATCACAGGCTTTTGACTTAGTATGGAAGTTTTAATGCAATCTTGATGTCAGTTATACACCTTTTTGGCTAAATAATTGGTGAAACGCTTTTTATATTAACGCTTTGTTATTTTTCTGATAAAGACTCTGAGTCATGAGGAGTGTTATTGTTGTTGTTTTTTTTTTAATAATGCCTTCATTCATTATTAATCTCTGACCTTTTTTGTCAAAATGTAAACAAGTCCCGTTAATTTCTCAAAGCCGTTACACAATATTATATTTGTAAACTGATCTCTGTTGTGTTGCTTATTAGTTGATTACCAACGATCAATTGAAAATCATATCATAATTTAACAAAATAAAAGTGTTTTTCGTTGAACGCTATCGACGAGTATCTCTATGAGCACTCTGGTGTCAAAAGTGGTCAACCCTGAACTAATTGCACGAGGAAGAATATTTGCTTTACAAATATTGGTATGTACAGTGTAACTCAATGAATGTTGGCATTAGTTTCCTTATTGCAGTTTCAATAAATTGTAAACCATGGGGAAAACACGTCGATAACATACAATAAATGTGTGGGTGTCTGAAACGTGATGAAATCAAAAACACATTAATCAAACCCTTTCAAAATGCAAAGAATCACCGCTCTTGGGCGTCAACAAATCTTCCGTGTTGGACTACATACAGGTAGTCCTTTCGATGTAAGGTGATAGCTTGACTAATTCCGGAGTGGTATGCTGGGTTACATTATCATGGTATTTATCCTTCTTGTCTCTATATATATATATCTAAATCCTCTTCCAAATGCCTTGTGTCATCATATTCATAATTGTCGACTTGATCATCACCATCACCGTCGTTAACATCATTAACATCACGTATTTTGCATGAGGTCTTTTTTAATGAAAACGCTTAGAAAGCCTGTATATATGTACACTGCTCAATAAAAAATATAAAAAAATCGCACAAAATAGCATTACGTTTTAATGTATAATGTAAATACATATTTTTGTGAAGACACACATCAAACTTACGCAAGCTGGCTTTCTTCTTCCGAAACAGAACTCCTTCTAAAAAGAAGATGTAGTGCCTTTGTCTACCATTACTTTAGCTTCTTTCTGTAAGTGCGCTATAAACCTAAACTTGTTTTACTAAAGTCGAGACGTATGTATAGACACAAAGCTAAGCTCTATCACATAAGTACGGAATACCGTTAGGGCCATCGTGGTTACACATTAAAATCCAGAGGGCGACAATGCGATAGTACGATGGCGACAATGCGACAGTACGATGGCGACAATGCGATAGTGCGATGGCGACAATGCGATAGTACGATGACGACCATGCGACAGTGCGACAATACGATGGCGACAGTGCGATATTACGATGGCGACAATGCGATAATACGATGACGACAGTACGACAACGCGATAGTACGATGGCGACAATGCGATAGTCATGTCGTACTGTCGCCATCGTATCATCGCATTGTCGCCATCGTACTTTCGCGTAATCGTTCTGTCGTCATCGTATTATCGCAGTGTCGCCATCGCACTATCGCACTGTCGCCATCGTATTGTCGCACTGTGCTATTGTCGTCATCGTACTGTCGCATCGTCGTCTATCGCCTTCCGGTACACATGCGCACATCGTATTTTTTCTTAGAAGGAGCTACTTTTAAAAATACTTTACAGTTCGGCATACCTTACATCAATACCCATTCTAGAACTTAATAAGAATTTGATGTCATTATAACTGTAACCTCTTTCAAAGTACATCTTTATAAAGTCATCTATTTTGTTTCTGCAATAAANCTACTACTACTACTACTACTACTACTACTACTACTACTAATACTACTACTACTACTACTACTACTACTACTACTACTTCTCCTACTTCTCCTACTACTACTACTCTAAATCTTTTTTCTACACAAATTATCAATGTGAGGTTTATATATACCTGAATCATTACGTTCCACAAAATAAATCTTATCCAAAGTCAGTTGGACCCAAGATGGTCTGAGAAGGGCTGTGCAACAGAAACATTAATCGGCAGTGGTGTGCAATTTAGGGTCCATGGCAACACCATCATTGACCCTATCTGCGATCCAGTCGGAGTACACTGTCCCATATGATGACACCGTGATCGCCGACCTAGAGATCTGAACTGGACCTAGGTAAAATATTAAAACGGGTGTATGATAAGCATTTTAAGCAATTTAAACGCATTAAGGGGAAATTTTTAGTTTCCTTTGGTTAATATAGTGTTTTGCTCGGTTGTTCTATTTAATTTCCCATACACTTCCGCATATATGCAGACCATATACATATTAAAAAAAAACAGATGCGCTAGTTAAAACCTGTCGTACAATTGGCCGCCATATCGGAAAGCTAATGTGTTCGTGTCCCTTGCTACTCAATGATTATAATGGAAATACACAAACAAATATTCGCTGAACAGCGCATTTTAGAGTTACTTTTCTTGAAATATGAATAAAAAGTAATTTATATCTCGTATATGTACTTTTTTGTCTTTCCAGTTTTATATCCCTGTAAGAAGATACTGATTGAGAAACGTGGATATCATACAAAATAAGTGAAAGATTGTTTAAAAGCTTATTTTGAGTCTTTCCACATTAATTTGACAATTTATTTACACTATTTCGGTATAAGAAAATGACTACTATTTTTTATATAGACAACAGTGACATTCAAAACATGATTTTAGAATAAAGAGAATGTTCCATTGTTACAAAATCTACAACTCGGGAACCTGAGTATAAGTTGCCATGTTAGCCTTAATAGAAATCTAAGTAAAGTCTATACTTGTTAAAGAAAAGGTAATGCTTTCATTTGCAACAACACTGAAGGTTCTTTTCATCGTACCTCTACACTGATATCGGCCTGATAGAAATGTGCCTGATATAGTGATACAAAGGTGCAAGACTTGTCTTTTATGTTTAGAGACAAGACATATGTCTTGGAATCAACAATGAAGTCGTCTTTGCCGGTAAAAAAATATTGTATCAACATAATGCGCAAGTGCTATTGACGTCACTACTTACACGTGAAACGTCATTTTAGCCAAATATGCGATTATACTTTATTTTATTTTCAATGGGGCGTAGAGGTATAGGTAACAGAAAAAGCAGGTGACTGATATGTCGTTGTGTTTTGTAACAGGCTCTGCACGAATTTAAAAACAAACTGCTCATCATCATCATAATCATCATCATCACTATGATAATCATCATCAAAAACAAGAACACATAATGTCAGAACAAGACATAATAAAGATTAAAAAATATTACATTAAGTGTTAGTAATAAATCATACGAATTCATATTAAGATATGTAAAAATAAATCACGTTTAAACTTCATCTGACATTGACAACTTTATTTAAATCATAACTTTATCTACGTCGTATGAATAACAGATCAAATCTCAACATGTATTAGATTATGTGAGTGCAACTTCCACACCATTGCGTTTGCAAAAAAAAATGTGTAAATTTCCAATGCAAAATACAAGTTAACTGGGGACAAGATTAGTTTCGACTTAAGGGTATCATAACTGAGCAGCTTCATAACAATGTAGTCTACAAAATAAAACTGCAAGGTAAATATTAATATGTTGAAGACTGTTTTGTTCATTTAAAAAGTACAGAACAAGTTTTACTCTTTTCTGATATATTTCGCCTTAATAGTCTTTTTCAAAGTTTGTTTTTACAAATTCACTACATTTTCTTTCTGTTTCTCAACAACACAATTGTATTTTCAATTTGTAAAAAACAAACTTTGAAAAAGCCTATTAAGGCAAAATATATCAGAAAAGAGTAAAACTTGTTCTGTGTCAATTTACTTTTATCCCTACTGGATACAAAACTGAGTATTAAAATAGTAGTCAAATAAAACTTCAGAAGTGCAAACACATAAACTTTACATTTGTTTACAGTTCAATTCAGCCTCTTCTAGCACAAGGTGAACAAGTATATTCAGTTGTCTTACAAAGTTATACAATAAAATAATATAAGGAATGATACAGTTTGACACATTTACTTCTATATGTACAGTGATTGTCTCATAATCATCTAACATCTGTTAAGACGGTATTATCAATTTTAAAACGTAATGTTGGTATTATCCTGTCAGGTGCTAAAATACATGTTATATCGCAAGCAAGATTTTGCCCATCATTTTAATTTTAGGTAACAATGGTTTGCATACCGACTTCTATGACTATCGACCATCACGTAGATAAAATATAAATTATATACTTGACCAATGTACACATGACTTTTATATAAACAGCTTTAAATAATTGTCCTTTTAACAAGACAAGTTTGGTAACAAGACAATATTCTTCGATTTTAACTGTTTATATCGAAGCACAAATAGCCAAACTGGTTATTTTTGTGTTTGTTCTGGTTGCCATTACTGGCAATAGCAGAAGCCATGTTCTAGCGCTTCACTAGTTTTCCAATATCGCACAACATTTACCGAAAAAAAAGCCGGTCCATCTTCTTGTATCTATGATGATTCTTTCCCTCCATGAAATCTCACCATCACACCGATCAGCATGAATGCACAAAGAGATGTGTAATACATTACTGATAATAAGTAATCATTAGAGTTTAAAGTCGGATCTAAGTGTCATATTTTAAATAATAAGTACATGTCATAAAAGGTGCATAACCTCCGTTCATTCGTTATAAAATGGTATTCATATTTTCCGGATACGAATACAAATATAAGCTAAAACCATGCATATAGTTATCGTACCTGTCCCTTCGCATGAATTTAGAAGTATTCCAAATATAAGCACGTTTACACTCCCACCTAGCGTATGCATACTTGAATTGCTACTAATATGTTTTACACAAGTTTTCCTTTATTCAGTCGCTTTTACAGAACGTTTGCACACTGATATGCAGGAGTAAAATGTTAAGTCTTCCTAACCGATTGATACACCATAAACTTGCACATTCGTATTTCGGTATATTTCTTTCATGGCTGACTTGAGTCAATGAATGTTTTGTAAGCGTTATCGATCGACCGTTTTTCTCTTCCGCATTTTCGCTCAAGCAGGCGAATACTCAACATATACGTTTAATGCGCGAGTCATAACTAAACTATTTAAATACTGACTTTGCAGCATTAATAAACCATATTTAAAACATATTCTGTTTCTCTGAATTCATGATTTTGTTAATGATTTCTTATCACATGAACTATGGTCTATTGCCGCCCCAACTAAAACTTATAATTTTTCAAAAGGCTATTGTTAATCTTGAATTAAAACGCTTATTTTTGACGCAAGTTTATTATGATTCAAGTTTGTAGTATACCTTAATAAATATTTCTGGTCAAAGTTGACTTTCTTCTTTGATATGATTGGTCGATGTGCAAATTCGAGCGAACAGGTTTTGAAAATAAGTGCATACCTGTTTTGTAAGCTTTAACACACAGCGTTAAACATTTTCAATTCGCTCAGTTACACGGACAAAAAAAAATGAACTATTATTAAATTTGTTATTTATTGGAAGTTATTTCTTTATATAATTTCTAACTGATCAAATCTTAAGGAAGCTTAAAGCACAAAAGTAAGCAACTTATTCAATAAAACTTTTTTTTTGTAAAAAAAACGAAAAATGCTTAAGAAACATACAACATCACAATGTGAAATAAAATTTATTATATGCCATTACTGTAAATCTACATCTTTAACATGTTTACTTTTGTTCTTTTTTGGCAAAAATAATTATGTTGAACTTAAATGGTACAACTGAATTTGAGATGCTATACAAGATTTTTAACAATTGATCTGTTTATACATAACATTTTCTTAATATAGCGCCTGCAAGTAACGATATTGTCTCACCATTTTGAAATATTAACGTGATAAAATTACGTCATGAGTCAAAATCATGAAGCTTCAAAAATAAAGGAAAGCTATTTGTAGTTCTCGCAATCAATTTGTTTAAGAGACTATTTTGTTTGTTTGTAGCACTGTGAACGTTGCGATGTCCATCAGCATACTACCATAAAAAAACTCAGACGAACCAACCAACGATATTTTTCTTAGGTAATTGGTAAATGTGAAGTAGCCTAGTGTTGATTTTGGTATGTATATTTTCGTTACCCAGATTCTCGAAAGTTGACCACTGTGAGTATTGGTTTTGGTGGTTACATGTTATCTACCCTTGCGCTGAAACATTGGTAAACATTGGCCGTGATAGGTACATGTTTTGTGCTACCCAGGTACTGGACTGGTATCCACCTGGTAAGCATAGACTCCATGCTAAGGTAGCACTACACAGTTTTTAGCCTTAGTGTCGAATTGGCAGTGGAGATATTTCTAATAAACAGGGATACAATGAAACTGAGCAGCAATAATAGTGTTTTACAAGTTTAAAGTTTCAGGTTTGAGTGGTGGTGGTTTGAAATGCATGCTTAGTGAATTCGAAAATGTGTCCAGTGCATAGCCAGTGTCTGTGCTGGGCTGCCAAGGTTATGAAATACGTAGATGCTGGTTTCTAGCTCCGAAGGCTAATTTTGCACGAATTTTAAAGGGGCTTTCACTCAACTGAATTTCTGTGAAAAACCACGTGGATGACCCTAGGATTCTTCGGTGTCGGTCAAATATATGGCTAGTGATGCAGTAAAACAGACAGTGTTTAATGAACTGGTAATTGCAGTTTAGTGGTAAATTTGTGTTGAAAATCACGGAAATGGCCGCGAAAACTGGTGACATTCAGACCCCCAAATTGGCTGATTTTCCATGATAAAACATTGAGCAAGTGGGTGCACCATGGCTATCCATGTATTTTTTGGAAGACATACCCTCAACAATATTGAAGATACGTTTTGTATGATTTCATGTATAGACGTTGTGTCAGCTGTGAGGACGGACAGTTCCCCAACCCGGCAGCAAGTAGCCGATTTGTGAAAACCTGTAGTGTGTCCCCTAAAGCCGGTACTTTTTTACTACCCGGTTACTGGACTGGTATCCACATGGTTAGCATATGCTCACGCTCGTATGTTTTTACTATCCGGATGCTGGACTAGTAACAATATGGTTATTATAGGCTGAGGCAGGTTTATTTTCACTACCCGGTTTATAGACTGGTATCCACATGGTTACCATAGGCTCGGGCAGGTAAGTTTTTACTTTCTGGTTAATTGACTGGTTGCCAAATTGTAAGCATAAGCACCTGTCATTAATATAATATTCGTAGTACATAAATATATGCATGGAAAAGAGAATATGCATTATTTTAATACAGGAACTAACTTAGCATGAAATTACATCGATATGCCCCTTAAAGGCTATTTATTCTAATCAATCCTAGTCAATGTTCATGAAAATGTTTAAAATTAATTAATTACAGATAAATTGCTCCATAAATTATTGGCTCAGCATTATTCAAAAATTGCCATTTTAACTGTCTAATTTATACTGACATTATCTGATCCTCACCAAACATTATGGAAATATTTGCATTACATCCAAGCAATTGTAGAGTCATATTAACACTGGTTTTGCAAAGTTACGACCTAATAGTTCCTCTAAAATTGCTATGTTCAGCTGTTCCTATTCTCTTGGTGCAAATATAGAGCCATATTTCCATGTGTATACACCAAACTTTATTATGTCTGCGGATAAAACGTCTTATTAGATTCATGTTTAATTTTCATCACTATTTTTATCGGTAGTTATGCTCATTAACATTTGAAGTAGACAATAATGTGCGTATAACTTTATATTACACTTATAGATTGGACTTAAACTGTTCCAGCCATTTATTCAAAAACTAAAAACAAATAATGTATAGATTTACTGTTTGCTCAAATTTCAATTCTAAATGAACATTACTACCGATGAAAAAGAAAGTGATACACATTATTTATAGAAACATGCTCATTAAAATTCCTAACATATGCATATGTGTTTCTAGCATCACCCGTAATATTTCTACTACTAGTTCTAGTACTGGTAGTATTATAACTAATTATTATAATAGTACATGTACTCATAGTTTGCTTCAAAGGTCCGCAAAGGTAGCAAAAAAAGCGTTTGCCTTCATGATAAAATTCGTTTTTGTTATATGTATTTAATATAATTATCTTCAATAAATATCTTTGCAATAATATGTTTACAGAACAAGTGAACTTTCTTTAAAGTTTTAAGTATTATATAACGAAATATATGTATTGTAAATATCTATACAATATCATAATAGATCAAAATGCGCTTTTATAACAACACTTTATAAAATGTGTGTTGAATGATCAATCGGTTAACGTTAATGAACGGCCATAATTTATAAATAATCTTCACTTCTTTGGACAAATTAATCAAACAATAAAGGAAAACTAGTTTAGTCAACGCATCATCTGAATATCTTACCTAATGAAATTCGTCCAATCAGGAACGCTGTTGAAAAAAATCGTAATACTTGTTATTAGATGAATATATCACGACCTACGTAGATACACAATGATATGTCAAACCTTAAACTGTTCTGATTCGGAAATTACGTTTTGATGTAAACGTGTCTACGTAATAATGATCTGAGACAAGGCAAACAATACTTTATCATTCGGCCAATTATGCAAGCTCGATTGTAATATGTATTTAATAGAGCACATACACTTACACAATGCATTAGCTGTTCGTAGTTCTTTATGATGTGTTGGTTAGTTTGGGTCGCGGTTTGTTCTTTTTGGGGAGTATTAAACATAACATTCGGACAGCCTATTGGTAATGTATTTATTTCTACAAATATATGTTTAATTCATACTTTTTCAGAACTATACGTCAAACCGAGTCGTTCGATCTGTCGTTGTTTTCCAGTACTATTCCTATGTGTTCGTATTTACTGACAAAGACAGTGAGACAGTCTGATAGATCTATAGATATGCGTACAAATAGACGAAACGTGTTAAATTACATCGTTTAATTGTTATATAAATAAAAACGATCGTTATATACATAAATATAAATGGCATTTCACAGCGGTTAGTATACTAACTTGTGTACACTCGGCTTACAGGTTTTCTGGATATTATCCAAACAATTATGTGTTACCTATTCGATTCGATTGATATGCATTTGCAAGAATGTTCAAACTTTATCTCTATTACTATACCAGAACTCGCTGCAGACCCATTTCAACCTAAAAATGGCGTTATAGATGCGCGGGAAAACCATGGTCCAACCCCAAGTACGGATCTTCACGTCCACCTCCCAGGGGGAGGACCATAATCCACACCAATTTCCGATAATGCATCACGACTCAGCGCCTTTGTCCCAGGGGCCTGCTTCAAATAACGGCGCTCGGCCAGCAAACTTTCAACAAGGTTTAGATATACGTAATGAACAACGAGTTGAGTTCCAGAGAATTAATCGCAATAACAATTTCAACACCCATAACACCCTAGGTTTGCCTAATACAAACGGAAGACTTTCATCACATGGCGGTGATGTCCACATAGACTTGCCAGGCCAGCATGGTAACACGGGACCCACTCCTATCGTGCACAGGGAAGATGTCAATCCGGGAATTCTCCTTCACGTCAATATTATGGACAAAGGTGTGCACACAAACGTCGACGTTGTCCTTAAAACTGGAGACCATAATCACGGTCCCATTGCTGTATTGGATGCCTCACACAGGGATGGAAAAATACCAAGTAATGTGGTCGACGTCCATGTTGATTTACCCAGACAGCACGGAAATACGGGCTCGACACCGCTTGTTCACAGGGAAAGAATCAATCCTGGTATGATAAGAGACAGGTCACTTAGGACAGTGGATCTAAGCAACCAGGTCGAAAAACGTTATTAGGACAATGGAATTCATCTTGGGCAGCCTCCTGGTACGTTGCTCCCACAGACAGGTGTTGGTTATGCAGGTCCATTTGAAACACCGCTTGATACAATGGTACTCAATAAAGCACAACAACCAGGTTTTCGCCATGCAAGAGTAGGAACAGTTCTGCCTAATCCAAGATTTCTCCCTACGCAACTGACAAACATGTTAAACCGTGGACGGCAAC
The DNA here is from genome assembly GCA_007657795.1 of Dreissena rostriformis. NCBI lineage: Eukaryota > Metazoa > Mollusca > Bivalvia > Myida > Dreissenidae > Dreissena > Dreissena rostriformis. Next base: position 2,760 of record VMBQ01007183.1, on the reverse strand, counting down.
AACTTGTCGGCTATGAGTCAACTGAGATCATAGGAAGACCCCTGGCCGCTCTTAACGGTAAAGAGATTGCTCTTTTTCTCGGTTCGAAATACTTTAATATGTACTTATCTCAGGTCTTTATAAATAACTAATAATGCATATGTATATATTCTTAAATAAGCTTTCTATTGCTGCACTTAACGTGCAACTCTTAAGTTCGTCAACTGCGCTTTACCATTACATTATTCATACTATGAATACTTACGTTTATTAATGTTTCTTCTCACTCAGGCGAGATGATGTCCGATAGAGACAACATTCCAGGAATCCATTGGCGATTTCCTCATCAGTACAGTACCAACACAGTACTCGTGTCAAAACCTATTGACGCTCATGTAAAGCCCAACAACCATTTCGAATCTATTAGCAGTCAACCGAACGATCTGTAGATGTACCCAGCCTCGTTTGGATCTGGACCCATTGGTAGTAACGGAAGTGGTGGCAGCGTTGTGCTGCTGGGTTCATCGGTAGCTAATACTTTTGGTCGATGATGGCCTAATAGCAACACATAAGCGGTGTGTTAAATTTAGCTTATTTAATTCCGATGAGGTCGTCGTTTGTTATTTTGTTATGTTCAACACGTAAGGTAGATGTAAATAAGCAAGCAATTATTTATTCCATTTATAATATTTGCATGAGGTCGTACATTTATAGATGGTGCACTTGTAGAACTAGAAAAACGGATAAAATTAATATTTTAGTATAAACATGATATGCTTATTGTGTTTTAACAAGCTAGTTGTTTGTGTGTTGTAAGATACAAAATACCATATTCTTTTCAAATACATTTTGCAACCTATAAATCAAATAACGTGACTTTATGGCACATTATAATTACCGATTGACGCATAAGGTTCGAAATAAAGAAATCCACTAACTTCCGTGTTTATTTGGTATTCAATATTCAGATTGTCGAGGAAAATTCAGGACAAACCGATAGCAACCGGCATCCATATTTATTTATTGCTGGTTTGTCGATCGATATTTAGATTAGTTTTTGATTGTTTACGGTTTACGCTTGTTTCGTTATTTATATCAAAATACCAAAGCTCAAAATGTTTATGTTTTATGAAACACGATCGTTGTACTCATAGTAATAATTATCATTGGCAAACATTTTGACGGTGGCCGTAATGACCTCGAAAAGATTTTCAAAAATGCATATTCGATACATCTTGCTAGCGCGTGCAGATTCTGATTCAACATTTCTTGTCGTGACTGAGTTCAACCTTGTTCAAGATAATGCCAATGACAATCATGAATGTGTTGACGCCTATTATTTATGTAGTTTATACCAACAGCAAGCGAAACAACAGAACATACGTAATGGCAAAGTTATAAATATCTCATGACATGATATTTAAAAAGGTTTTCGGGGAATGTACTTAATGGTTTATTGGTTCCTCTCGAACTTATTTTCAATTTGTGCGACTCCATTTTAAATCAGGGAAAATACTTTTGTTACTGCTAAGTATAACATTGTGTTAAACAAATATTGAAATATCCTTGTCAAAATATTGTTAAGACGAAGTCAACTCTCGAGATTTTAATAGAGTTGTACGAACGTTTATGATATACCTCACTGTGTTTGGGAAGACTACCGTGGTGTTCTTTTTTTTCAAGCGTATTTGAAACTCGCTTATTACCCTTTTTTAACCACGGACACGAGTGCGATGACAACACACACGAATTAATATAATTCACGTAATAATATGAGTGGTGATATCGTATCATTTATTATAGCAAATGAATACGCTATTAATGTATACGTTCTTCAAAGAATAAGCGTTTAAAAGTTAAAAATACTTTTTACATTCAACAATACTTAGTTTAGGTGTAGCGTTATGCCTTAAGAACAAGCTAAAGAAAAATTTGCAGCACATGCACAAAAAGTTTGTTTAGCCAATAAACATTAACAAAAACTTTTTTTTTTTCAACTAATACGATCTAACAAGTTGTTTTTGTGTATGATAAAACCAATCCGCAAAAGTATGGAAATAAACATTAAGTCGAAATATGAATTTTTTACAAAATAATATCTGTAAATGAAGTGCATTTGTCAATATATATTGTTCAGGGAAAATGAAGGATTGCCTTCATGCGTAAACGTATTACACTAGAAGCATGATACCGTTTTGCAAAACTTTGCTTATCCCTTCAAAAGATAGCAAAACAATGTGATATTATGCTGTAATGCTTAAAAATTATAAATGAAGCAGGCCGTACTTATTGGGCTACAAACTGACATAAATAATACATTATTACGTATTTTGATGTATGTACGATTTTTCAAGAAGTCTGGGATGTCAATAATATGATTAATCTGTATAAACAAAGACTTAGCGATTGCTACACATATAGCTCATGAACATTAAGAATAATTAAAGCCGATGTGTTAACTACAAAAATAAATGGCGAAAGACTAGAAGACGCACCTTATTATATTCAATAGAGCATTCTGTAGAAGTAGATGTTGTAGCCAAAACCTTAATGTTTTTTATAAATAAAATTATTGCTTTAAGTGTATCATTTATTTCAATCAATTAACAATTAATATAGTAAACCGTTAATTAGAAAGTGTTAACACAAAAAGAACATACAGCTCTTCCAGTACATGTCAATGTATGTTATAATATATTATGGACCAGTCGCCTTTGATTAGTGAAGAATATTGACATGACTTAAAGTTGTAACTCTGTTACTCTTGTATCTTCAATGCAA
>VMBQ01007182.1:19689-33190 GCA_007657795.1 Dreissena rostriformis | reverse complement strand
CCCCCCAAATTCCGGCTTTTCCCCTCAAAAAAGGCCAGGCCCTTTCCCCAAAATCAGATAAAAACCCCTGGATGTGGAACAAACTACCAGCCAGCACCGCTGAGACTCCCTCCTTGGTATCCTTCAAGAGGGAGCTGTCAACCCAACCCTTCTAGGGGATACCACTTCCAGCTACTACTTTTCCAAATGACGAGGGAGATGTGCCATCAATGGTCTTCATAAAGACCCGACAATGTGCTTTTCGAATGTTTTCTGTACCCAGGAATATTCAGTTAACCACCCTGGTTTAAAACGACACTTTCCCATCGCTGCATTTTTACTTGTGAAAAGTGATCACAATGGAGAGCGTCTAACGTAGTACACATAATCTGTGACGTGTACACATAATGTTTTGTACTCAATAGTGTACGAACCTTATATTTCGTACTCAACTTTTTGCGCGAAGAAATTTTATGATAAATTTTTGTAATATTTTCATTAAGAACGATTTAAATTTATAATTAAAGCGATGGTTAAGGTAATTTTGAGCAGAAATAAACATTTTCAAGGCTTTTTTACATTAAATAAGCACTTTTCAAGCACTTTTTCAAGGCCAACCTTTATTTAGGGGCTTTTCAAGCCTTTGACTCGTTTTCAAGCCTTTGACTCGTTTTCAAGCACTTTTCAAGCCCTGTGCGAACCCTGATAAAGAAGGGAAAAAATCGCTGGGAGAGCTTCCACAATCGATTAGAATGCTGAGAGAAGAGATGAACAATAGCATATTTAATGGTGGACCAATTTCTGGACTAAAATAACGCAATGGAGTTGCCAGACATTCCATTAACTGGGATTTTAATGGAATTATCGATTAACTGTAACCGTGAGACTACAACAACTAGCGGTTCCAGAACTTCACACATGTAAACAAATCGCGAAAACTTGTGATAAACAGACTGCAATGAATGCAGTATTGGTACCTAACTACAATTTATTAAGAATAAGTAGCAAAACACTAATACACTTGCCTGTTATTATCTCCGTATTGATGTCTTGTTATAATTTCTGTATGAAGAAAAAATACATTTTTAATCGGTATCTTACGATAGTGGTGTGATGAAAACCACACGCCTTAATTCCGTCTTCGTCCTACCGATAACTGGTCATAATCTATCGATCTCCAATAAAATCAAACCCCATAGTGACTCAGCGCGGTCAAACAAAGATTTGTTGGATAATTACTAAACGATCGATTGCAGGCCGACGTAACAGACATCAGCAGCGGTGGTAAAACTCTTCCATTATAACGACAGCGCCCACCAACTCTGGTATACATTCATATCAATGCAAACTCTCCTCAGCCATCGAGCCCAACTTACCATATTTAATGAAAACTTCGAATTACTCTGCTAAATGTATCACCAGAAAAATCGAATGTCGGCAAAAACTCAAAGCAAAACTTCACAACAAGTCAAGAAAGTTCAACCATTGGGATACCTACAGAAAATACCAGAAAGCAACAAAGCAGACTTGACCCAAATCAACAGTATTATAAAGGAGGGCCTCCAAAACAACAACTCTAAACCATTTTGGAAATACATAAATTCCAGATAATAAGACAACAGCGGAACTGCTCTATTATGGAAGAACGGACACCTCATCACAGACAGCAATGGCTTTAGCAGAAATACTGATAAATCAGTGCAAGTCAGTTTCCACCAAGGACGACATAAATCAGCATGCACCGCAACTCACACACTAGGGGAAGATGTTGTAGTCCAGCTGCTAAATAACATCAACGTCCTGACAGCAGCTGATGCAGATGAACTCTCAAACAGAGTCCCACACGTACACATGTGATCTAGAGGCAACACCGGGCTTTTTTTTCATCTTCCAGCGGTAGGAAGACATGGGCGAGCTTCCAAATAGACATGAGAGAAGCAAACATCGCCCCATGTTTTTTTAACAATTGATATCGCCACCCCTCAGAGAATAACATGCCATTGTCACTCACCCGATTGCTTGATTAACTAATAGAACAAATTATCTGTCACCATTTACTAAGCAACTAAAACAAGCACAAAGTATTTACCGGCCTTAATCATGTCTTAAGCTCAGGATACTCCAGTGAAACCTTTCTTGTTGTCACAACCCATAACCGGCTCGGATACAGCTACCAGAACAAACAGGTCGAAACAATGATCTTTGATTTCAGCAAGACCTTCGACACCGTGCCTCCGCAACGCCTACAGCTTACGCCTGAAAACTATTGTATGCCCAGTCCAATACTCAACTGGATATCAAACTCCCTTACCCAACGAGGAAAGGTGAGGTAGAGAAGACTCGTCATGTTATTGTCGGCTTCGGCGTACCTCAAGGCATAGTGCTAGGTCTCCTGCTGTTTGTCGGCCATATCAATGACCTGCCAGAAAGGGTGAAGTCTCACATACGACTTTTGCAGACGACTGCCTACTGTTTAAACCTATCAACTCAATCAAACACAATAGAGTCCTTACAACCTACATATATGAGCCCATGATTAAGAATGCGGTTAAGCTCCAAGAAATGCTAATTCAGTACCAAATCGAAATCTACATTGTTCTATACTATTGACAACAAAATCTTCAAAAAGAACGTCATAGAGAACCCATACTTAGGCATTACTTCCTCCACTGATCTTTAATGGAAGCACAACACACATTACAAAACAGACCAACTCTACACTAGGCTTCTTGAGACGTAGCCTCAAATATTGCACCCAAAGCTTCCGGAAAACCGCATGTCACGCGCTCATCCGAACAAAGCTGGAGTAGGAAGTGTCGCGTGTGACCCATAATCACGGCGATAAAGGCAAGCTGGATCGAGTCCAACGATCTGCGGGCCGCTTCATCACCAGGGATTACAAAGCCAGACAAGATGGATGCATATCAGCCATACTGGAGGATCAGAACCTTCCAGTCAATACAAGAGAAGGCGCCATCAGGGATTGACGTTCCTGTACAAAGTAGTAGAAGGGCACGTACGAGCTATCAATATTGAACACTATTTTGATCGTCTTATACCGAAACGCACCATTAGGGACAAGCAGTTCGAGAACTATATCCACCAAGCATTGTGATTAAATTGGTGAACATTAGCTCAAAGTGCTACCAACCAAAATACACCAACAGTGATAACTTAAAAAAATTCTTTCTTCCCGCAAACCATTCTTAAGTGGAATTTACTAAGTTTGAAAGCTGGACTATCGGCCAAAGTGGGATATTAGCCGAGCACGTATTTACTTCATGCGCACTCCATAAATAGGAGCCTCAGGTCACTTCATTTAAGATTCAGAAAACAAAAAGTTTTAATTATTATACGTGTATGTGGCTGGATATCTACAATTTAAAGACGAAAACACGTCCAGCGTGTCCAGACAATATTAAGAAAACAACATATCTACTGTGTTTGTCGCCGGGAAGTAAACATTGTATAGCCTGTCCGGGACTTGAATCTGGGATCTTCCTCTATCAAGGCAATTGCTCAACCGAGTGAGTTAAACTTGACGCTTACACGACTTATCACCTACCCCGCTTTAGTTCGGTACATTGAAATGCTCCCCTTCCAATTATGGAATTCGTTCTTCGTAACACGGAACATTGTATAACTGATCCCGACGGATTCCCGGCAAGTCCTAAGGAGAACTGCAGGTGCAACGGTCCAACATTGGATTCAATTGTCCTCCCGCTTTGAAGACGAGTGCTCTACTTAGTTAGCTATCCGGGCCGCTTACACAGCCAATCACCATACCCGCTTAAGTTCGGTACCTTAACATGTCAAACATGAATGGTTAAAAGGTTAAGACATTTCTAGTTTACTGTAACATACGTTACCAATAAAACAATATAACCCGTGCGAAAATACTAAATAATCAATGAATTAAGTTATTAATTTGATATTGAAGTACTGCACTAATTGGGCAAATCAACCATGGAAAGTATTAGAGCCAATGCGACATTGATCCTTACCTTGCAGATATGTCACACCCCTCATCATCGAACTTTGTAAGATCCATGGCGCAATTAACAGGACCAGAATTAGCAGGGTGAAAGACACACCGAACGTACAGTTGGTAACCTATATAACATGATTATGGGGAGGTATAGCCAATGTTGCTAACTGCAGCACGGAATTAAGTCAAGGGAGTTTATACTGAATTTTATGAAATGACGAGTCTTTATAGTAGTCTGTGTTGCTCAGAAGTTGTCAGGATGTGTGATGGCGTTAATCGCCTCTGGGTCGTTAATAAATAGATTGCTTAGCAAATCTCATGTATATCACTTTTGCTCAGATGACAGGTTGACGCATTTATCTCGTCGGGAACATGTAATATCCAATAAGTTCAATGTTCATCCATTTCCGAATACTGGCCAATGGCCATCCATTTTCCCGTACGTTACGCATTCTTGAAGATTGTGTCTTTATATAACACACGTGCAACTCGTCACAACATGTTTAATACTTCTAAGATAGGGTGATTTTGAATTCAGAGCAAACATTCGTTGCATATGCTGTATTTTTTTTTGCGTAACGAGCTGAGTGTGCTTTAAAAAAAAGCTGCCATGACGATCGTCCTGTGTGAAGTTGAAAACACGCGCTTTTTCATTCCAGTCAAAGCAAATAATATGTGCACTTAATTTTTCGCAAACTTCTATTTATACGCGCAGCACACTCAACGTCCACAAGTGCTGCACAAGTGCAAGAGCGTCATGGATAAATATGTTTATGCAGCTACGTACAAAATGAAAAATCTTCAACATTTGAAATTTCAAGTGGATACTGTATCTTATGCCGTGTTGGAGTAATAAGAATTATAATTTAAAGGTCTTGCGTTAGATTTTGTTTAGAATAAGATATTTTATGGGTGATCAATACACTATGAGGAAGACCCCGAAGATGGGTCAGACATTCCTCAAAATACATTATCATTTATTATTACGGCATTCAAACAAAAACATAACATAAAACCTCTGCCTCCCATTTACTGTAAATACGCAATTGCGTGCTTGTATTGTTATTTTGTTAACTTGACGGTTGACCAAAGACCTATCAATATACATATATATGTATTGTATATTGAAAGGTCTTTGACTTGTCTGAATATGTAAATGTACGAAAATAGACGGTAGATAGACAAAAGCGCACCTGTTGGACTGTATCGCTGTTGTAAAGTATTTGAACTAAGTGTAATGAAAACAAACGAATACCCGTCGTTTGTAGGTTACTAAGCACGCCATGAAGATAAAAAAATAACTTTCACTTTTGATAGCAAAATAATTATATAGCAATGTTGCACGTAACTACCGAGGTTGGAAAACCTGGGAAAATTGGTAACTCCATAGTAAATGATTAAATAATTGTTGAAAAACGCATGAAAGAATTGATTTCGATTTGCCATATAAATTCGCGATGTTATTTACATTTTTAGTATTTATTTGAAACATCATTTCATATTTCAGAACCACTGAGTACAGGTCTAGATTTATATCTAACTGTTTTAAGCTGAACCTAACAAATCATATGTTAAATGATGCTTACTAAATACCAATCATGTCCAGTGTTTAGAATATTGATTAAATGCTGCCACTACCACAATTTAAATTAAACTAGTTCTTGCTACCATAACTTTAAATGTCACTATNAATATTAATTAAAGTAAGTTAAATGCATCAATTACCATTAAATGTGCTTGTTTATATATTTTTGTTTTTCCTACAACTGCCTCTGATGCGATCACATGTTTCTCCCAAAACCAGGTATTCATGGAACGTTTTTGCCCTTTTTGCCTAAACTGCGCGTTTAAATGCCCTTTTTGAAAGTAATGCGCCAATTTGCCCCTTTGCCCTCCTGGATAAAACACTAATATTTGGATAGATGGATAATTTTTACACATGCACACTTATTTTAGTAATAGTAACCAAAAACACATAGAACACCATCAAAGCAGTCTTTTTGGGTTAGCTGTCATTGGTTAAAGTGTTTATAATGCAATCCTCAATACAAAAATTGTACAAAATCAATAATGTTTACACCTTTATCAATGTATGAGTGCAGGAATAACACATTCATTCAAGTATTGTGTCTTTTGATTTTGACAGTGTTGTGCTGTAATCCTTGGTCAAACTGTGTGTAGTGTGTATTGTATTTAACTTCAACTTCATNATGCAACAGTTTGGCACTCAACCCTCGATTTGTATTTTTTTTTTTTTTATGCCCCCTAAGGTGGGCATATAGTGATCGCACTGTCCATCTGTCTGTCCGTCTGAAATTCTGTCACACTTTGCGTTTAGGTTTCGGAAAATGTGGAAAAACACTTTGCGTTTACGGGTTTAGAAAAATGTGGAAAAAGGGGGCATATGTCATCCTATGGTGACAAGCCTTGTTTAGTGAGGCATGAAGAATTGCTTGTGCCTTGAGTGTTCAATGGTTGTGGTTAGTGCTGCAACAATATACCGGTATATCGGTATATATCGCAATACGCAATCCGCATATTGTTTTGCGATACGATTTTCATCATACCGGTACGAAAATTCTACAAAAATTCATCCGCATTTCGCCCAGAAAAGCCATCCGAAATAATGATATCAAGGAAAACAAAACAAATTGGTGTTTACTTTAGTAAAAATAAATTGTTATGTAAAAATAGCATTCTAAAAAGTCTATTATACGGAGGAGTGTTGTTACATGGGAGTCTGCAAGATCTGCTTTTGCATGACGTAAAGTTTATTAAACAATTGTGTTATGTTACATAGTTAAACCGTAAACTGAAGCAATACATAATTATGCTTTACCAGTTTGAATAAAACAGTAATGACTTGGTCATATTGTACTTGTAGCATATTTATAATCAATTAATGTTAATGTCCCAGAGATTTATTGTATACACTCAGGGTTTTTTTCCCACTTTTTGGGAAGATAGCCCATGGCTTTGGAATTGGAAATTTTAGCGACATTTTCAAGATATTGGGAAAATAAATTCAGTAGCCTTCTTTTTTCACGCGAAAAGTCCACTGATTTGGGAAATGCTTATTTGATATAACTTGTTCTAATAGTTCAAATTAAAAAAACAAAATCATATAAATCATTATTGTATACTTTGTTAGATGTAATTGAATTAAAATTGATGTAATATAAGCATTAGACACTGTCTTCTTTGTAAAAAAAATAAAAAAAATAAATAAAAATAAATTGGGAATCTTTTGGCACATTTTGGGAAAAACGTATACTTTTTGGGATTGGGAATATAGACGTTTTTAGGCTATAAAATCGGGCCCAAAAAAAACCTATACAGTATACAGTACACAATTGCACAACATTTTTAATGTTTAATGGGATATCCAATGGACAAAATGACAATACTTATCTTTCATAACAAAATGCTAATGTAAAGCCAAAAAAAGATTTAATTGTGTTTATAAATCATTTTGTAAAAAAGGCTAGAATTGCCAATAGGATATAACTAGAACCTAAACATACAATACAAAGGTTATGTTCATGTAATTAAGTTTGTTTTGGTGATTAGCTGTTGAGTTATAATTCTGGTACAAGTTAGCAATATATTGCAATATATTGCAATACAGGTTTTTGAACTGATAATATATTGCAATACGGTTTTTGGCGTATTGTTGCAGCACTAGTTGTGGTACACATTCACATGAATGTTTTTCATTTTTGTAGAACATATTAACCAGAGTGGCTCAGTATTTTAAAATATATGTTTTTGAGTTAAGTCCAATAATTTTAAAGTAAAAGAATATTTAAGAAGGTCTGCGTACGGTTATAATATTATTTTGTTGTTTTTGTTGGTTTGAGTTCTTAGAATAGCTTACACATGCTTTCTGTTAAATCAATAGTTTTGTGTGTAATTATTGCTTAGCTTTGTCCTATTATAAATGTGTGTTTTTTTGTTCTTAAAAAAATCCTTTAATTGTATTCAGAATTGAATAAACACAGTTTCCAGTTATCCAGCTAGGCCAAAAATTGAAGAGCGCAGCTCCCTGCTGGTCAAGGTCCCACCCTGACCTTCTTTTGACCTGATTACATTATTAAACTGGCAGTATTCTGCAAACTTTATTTTAAGTTTCAATAAATTTACTTAGTTTTTCACAGTGAAACTAGTTGTATAACCTATATTTACACTTTTTTAAATGAGAATAAATGTATGAAGAAATATATATGTTCTATAACACGTGCTTTTTGGAAAATACGCCACAGGGTGGTAAAGTGCCCTTTTGACAAAAGTGCACACTGCGCTTGCCGAATCCTTGTTGGAGCACTGGTATTTCCGCTAAGTCTAATGATTTGTTAAAAAAAAAAACATTCATGAACATTGTTAATTAATATTATTGTAATTAACCCAATTGAAGACTTTTTTGAAGAAAATTGCATATTAATGGTGATCACATCCCTGTCTTAAAATAGACTGTTCAGTACGCCAAATGTGAGTGTGTTAAATTATAATGAAACAATAAATATATATATAATGTCATGTTTAATAGACTCCATAGTAGTGCTGCATTATTTCCTAAAATTTAAATAAAAATATAAAAAGGATATCTGGACAATTCATGATCAAACTCTGATTTTTTTTTCTACAAACAACTTATTGTTGCATATTGTATCGTTATGATCTAGAGCGGGAGAGGCGACACTTCCCGCAGTTGCATAATCAGCCTGGCACTACGATATACAAGTCCCATGGTCGCAGGTATATCCCCCACGGCTATGGCATGTACGATGAATGGAAGCCACACCCACACAACATCCAACCAAAATACACAGAGTAAGAGTGTTTAAAAAAAAAAAAAAACTTATTTGAGCTTCGCTCTGGGAAAACAGGGCTTAATGCAGTCCACACAGGCTCATCAAGACGACACTTCCCGCTAAAATTTGAATTTGCTAAGAAGAAATTTCCTTTAAAAAAAGTACCAAACAAGCAAAAAGTGTTGTCCCTGATTAGCCTGTGCAGTAATCTGAGACGACACAATGCACATGCATTAACCCTATGAGCGCTGGAACCGGATTTTAAAGGCCTTTGCAAACAGTTTGGATCCTGATGAGATGCCACAGATCGTGGCGTCTCATCAGGATCCAAACTGTTTGCTATTCTGATAGTATTCTTTGAAAAAAAGTGAAGAAAATGCTTATTTTAGAAATTCAGCAGACGACATTTTATCAGACTACAAATTTCCCAGCATGCAAAGGGTTAAGCCCCCTTTCTAGAACGAGGCTAATTTATATGTTATTTTGTAGCCAACGTCTAACTTAAATAATGTACTTGATTAATAACGAAATAAATACTGCAAACAATAAGGTGAATGGATAATTTTGTAACAAAAAACTGAATAATAATAAATGGGAGGACATTATTTATCCCGTTATATTTACATGTATACTGCAACAAGCAACTAGCTATCTTTTGGTTGGACAATGTTTTTCCAATATTAATTTTTACATGCATAATTTTGATTATTGCATTTTTTAAAGAGAAACAAACATAGGTTAACATAAACATCATTTATATAAAACACATGTCTAATTAAACAGAAAATTGAACACAAACTATGTAAACATTTAATACATTAAAATTATATAAAAAAAAGGGAACAAAAACCATATAGCAAATGCCAAACATTGTGGTGATAAAACATATAATACAAATAAGTAATTTTGTTAATTGTAACATTACATGTTCAACACAATTATATGTTTTTTGCTAGTTGTTAATTTTTTTCTCAATATTTACATTCGGTAATTCCTTAAAATGTACATTCTGATTTAGACAGAGATGGTATTGCATAGTCTGCAGTTTCTAACTTCGGTGTTTCATGTAATTTTGCAGTTCAGGTCCCGATTGGAAATCACGCATCAAGTATATCGCTGACCCAGAAAACCCCAAATACCCGGCGGCAGAAATATTTGAGACCAACTGGAAGGCTATGCGGCCGTTTCCTTGTAAGTACTTATGTGGCGCTTTTACAGTTATCTGGTAATCTAAGCATTAAAGTTGCTTCTATTTACATTAACACCAAAAGCCATTCAGTACATTCAGTTGTAGCCACTGATACTTTTTGTAACCAAAGTATATCACACAATCAGTTTGTCTTACCATGGCTTAGCTTAGCATTGATACGACAGCAACTATAACTGAGGCGTGCTCTAGGAACAGGCTTAATACATGTGCATATATGTGTCGTGTTCTGAGAAAACTGGGCATAATGCTTGTTCGCAAATTGTCACCCCAGATTAGCCTGTGCAGTCTGCACAGGCTAATCAGGGACGACAATTTCCGCTTTTATGGATTTTTTTTTTTAAAATGATGTCTATTCTGAGCGAAAATCCAGTTTAGGCGGAAAGTGTTGTCTCTGATTAGCCTGTGTGGACTGCACAGGCTAATCTGGGATGGCACTGACTTTACACACATGCATTTTGTCTTGTTTTCTCAGAACGCGACACATATATGTGCGAAAAGTGTCGTCCCTGAGTAAGCTTTATGCACCTAGACTGGATTTTCTTTTAGAAGATTAATTCCTTTTAACAAATAATTCCATAAAAGCAGAAAGTGTCGCCCTTGGTTAGCCTGGGCAGACTGCACGGGGCTAATCTTTGAGGACACCTTACGCAAATGCATTAAGCCTTGTTTTCCAAGAGCGCTGCTAATATATATTTATCGGTGTATAAAAATTGCTTTTAAATGGCACAGCTTGGTAAAATTCATTAAAAATAGAAGACAAAAATTGTAAAAAGATCAAGTGANGGATCCAAACTGTTTGCAAAGGCCTTCAAAATTTGGTTCCAGCACTGTAAGAGTTAATACATGTGCATATATGTGTCGTGTTCTGAGAAAACTGGGCATAATGCTTGTGCGTAAATTGTCATCCAAGATTAGCCTGTGCAGTCCGCACAGGCTAATCAGGGACAACAATTTCCGCTTTTATGGAATTTTTTGTTCAAATGATGTCTATTTGGAGCGAAAATCCAGTTTAGGCGGAAAGTGTTTTCCCTGATTAGCCTGTGTGGACTGTACAGGCTAATCTGGGATGACACTTTACGCACATGCATTTTGTCTTGTTTTCTCAGAACGCGACACATATATGTGCGAAAAGTGTCGTCCCTGAGTAACATATGCACCTAGACTGGATTTTCTTTTAGAAGATTAATTCCTTTTAACAAAAAATTCCATAAAAGCAGAAAATGTCTGCACGGGCTTATCTTGGAAGACACCTTACGCAAATGCATTAAGCCTTGTTTTCCAAGAGCACTGCTTATATCTTTATCCGTGTATAAAAATTGCTTTTAAATGGCACAGCTTGGTAAAATTCACTAAAAATAGAAGACAAAAATTGTAAAAAGATCAAGAGAATTCTCATTATTCATTTAACCCATATTTTTTATTTTTTTATCTTAAATTATTTTAAATATTGTTAACATTATGATAATTTTAGAATATATATTATATTCCTGAATGTTTATCACGTGCGTGTATTTTTCTAGCCCAGAACATGTACATGATTCTCAATGGTAATATGTGTTTGGGTTATATTTGGTTGTTTCAATGTGAATATATATCAATGTTCCCAATCGATATTAGCTTGTTTAGTGTTTGATTACACAATTTCAGTTTTAACTTCCAATGAACGTTTTTGTCTGAAGTTTTAAATAATTTTAGATTGCATTACACTAAAAACAATCAATTCATGCAATTGTTTGATTATTAAATGACCAACAGCTGAAAGAATAAAGAAGACATTTGGGGATTTTAGGATTCATTAAGTTGACCTGCTTGCTTTTTATACATCCAATGCATAAGCAATTCCGTCTTATACCACTGCTTATACTAACAAGTTAGCTTACTGTGCCAGCTTTAACATAATAAATTAATGCCTTGTTGCATTATTAAAATATTAATGAGGGATTCATGTACTCTTGTGATTGATATGTGAATTCATCTTTATTGTTTGTTTAACCTAATATTTATTGATTATCATTTTTGTTTAGGTATGTTAGCATTACTCTCATAAGGACTTGTTTAAAAGTCAAGCCAATTTTATTGGCAAATACATGTACATTAGTACAAAGCCAAACAACATATATATCAGACATGTAATGGCGGTGTACATAAATGCTTATTCAATAATGGTGATGAAAAGTTAAATAATGGTATATAATTTTTTTTGCAATTTACAATTTACAACTCCAGACTTGTTTATATTTTCAAATAGTTATATAAGTCTTTGTAAAAATTAACCCTTTGCATGCTGGGAAATTTGTCGTCTGCTAAAATGTCGTCTGCTGAATTTCTAAAATTAGCATTTTCTTCGATTTTTTTTTCAAAGAATACTATCAGAATAGCAAACAGTTTGGATCCTGATGAGACGTCACATGGATCCAAACTGTTTGCAAAGGCCTTCAAAATTCGGTTCCAGCGCTCAAAGGGTTAAAGATCCTTTTAGTTCAACTGTATTTATTTAAAAAATACCATCTATTGCCTATGTTTTTTGTTCATATTTCAGTAAAAAATTGATTGCAGATTAAGTCAACTGAGGATTCCAGATAAAATCATGGTAGAGATTTGTTAGTCGTGCATCATTCATGTTATGTTGTTACATACAAGTTTTAGTTCATGTATGTTAGTAACACATGTTATTTTACAATTGCATGTTTACAGAGTCAACAGTATACCCTTGCATCATGAAAATATATAACAAACATGCATGTTTTATCATACAAGACACACAATTATGTTTTCTTTTAAAAAAAAACAAAGCTATTAGGCCATCCTTAATAAAATGTTTAGTCACTTTTGGGATCTCTATTTTTTATTTTTGACAGATCTGTTTGTGGCACTTCTTTCCATGCAAACTTTTTCAAGCTTCTATTAATTAATATGTTTTTGATGAATTGACATTATGCAAGTGCTTATTCATAATGCTACGTCTCTTTCAGTGCGACAACTATGTCTAAACAAATTGGCCAGTAAGACTTTTACTTAATTGTCATGGTTAATTATCGTTTGGGGCGCTGGAAAAGACTAGAATCGTCCAGTAGAAGTGGTAGTAGTTGGGTACACACTTTATGATGAGCATCAAGTTGCATGCAGCCTAGCTAATCAAATTGGTACATGTAGAGTGTAGCCTGGAACAATTGGGAAATGAATTAGCCTGGCTCTGGGAAAATGGGGCTTCATTTATGTGCAGAAAGTGTCCCAGTCTGCACAGGCTTATCAGGGTCAACACTTTCAATCTAGACTGGATGTTTGTTTAGCAGAGACTTCCTTTAAACAAAAAATCCAAAAAAGTAGAAAGTATCATCCATGATTAGCCTGTGCGGACTGCCAAAGCTAATCTGAGACTCAAATATTTTGAATGTGTATGAAACTATCATATATGATATAGAAATATGAAGCAGACACCATAGTTCCACACTCATTCCTTTATTTACAATTTCATTATAGAAGAAGAAGAAGAAGATTTTATTTCAGAATCAG
>VMBQ01007182.1:0-19376 GCA_007657795.1 Dreissena rostriformis | reverse complement strand
GTGGGTTCTGGTTAGATGATTTATTTAGAGAGTTATGGCCCTTTGAAGTTTTTAAGTTGCTAAACCATCCATTGTATTATTTTGTCCAAAGTTATGCCCCTCAAGACGTTTCCTTTTACCTGAATATATAGTGCAATATTGTGACAAAAAAAACTTTGGGGAGCATCACCCGTCTCCGACGGTTTCTTGTATACAGAGGGCTGCAATATGTGCACCATATGTGGGTAGGAGATAAATTGAGCCGCGCTTTGTGAAAACAGGTTTTAATGCAATATGTGCATAAATTGTTGTCCCAGATTAGCCTGTGCAGTTTGCACAGGCTTATCAGGGACGACACTTTCCGCTTTAGTTTTTGTTTAAAGGAAGCCTCTACCTAGCAAAAATCTTGTTAAGATGGAAAGTGTCGTCCATGATTAGCCTTTTCAAGCTGTACAAGCTAATCTGGGATGACACACTACCTACATGCAATAAGGCCCATTTTCCCAGAGTGAGACTCAAATATTTTGGATGTGAAACTGTTGTATATGATATAGAAATGTGAAGTACATACAATAGTTTAACACTCATTCCTTGATTTACAATTTCATTCTATGCATGGTGGAAACCTTGCATGAGGTATTTACTTATACCAGTACCATACAATCATGGCTTTACAGTAGTTCTAGAAGCATCTTATATTCAGACAACTGCAATATATGCACCATATCGAGGGGTAAACAGAAGACTGTTGTAACTCATATTAAATAATGAAGGAGATACAGCAGTTTTCTGTTCAGCCCTCGATATGTATGTTGGCCACGCTCTGGGAAAACTGGGCTTAATGCATGTGCATTAAGTGTCAGTCTAAACAGGCTAATCAGGGAGGACACTTTCCGCTTTTATGGAATTTTTTGCTTAAAGTAGGTCTCTTTTAAATGAAAATTAAGTTTAGGCATCAAGTTTTGGCGTAAAGTGTCTTCCCTGATTAGCCTGTGCAGATTGCACAGGCTTATCTGGGAAGACACATTACGCACATTCATTTAGCCCAGTTTTCCCAGAACAAGGCTCAATTGGTGATGTATACTCTTATATTAAAGGGAGATAATAGTGATGAGTCACACGGCGACATCATTCACAGACTCTGCTTTCATGCAGGGATCAGTACAGTGTTGAATCTTTTATAATAAAGTCAGAAAACAAACAATGGCTATTATAAGCTCTATGCCAATAACACATTATTTATATGTTTATATATCCTCTTTAAAAAAATATTCTCAATGAAACATCATCCCCATGAAAAATGTCATTTAAATGGTAAAGCAAATTTATAAGAATGATTGCATAAAATGTGTTGCGTGTTTTTGTGAACAGTGTAAAGAAATATAATTGATTTGATTAAGACTGTGTTATTTTCTTCGTTTAGTATATTTGGTCCATTAAATATTGTAAAAAGAATGTTTTACAACTGAAAACAATGTGTTAGGCTGACTCAATACACCAGTTTTATGAGCCTGTATTTTAGGAATTGTGATTGACACACAAATAGACATGCGTGCTTTTGTCAATTAGATATGGTCACATTAGACCAAGTTGTATTGTCCCAGAGGAAACCTGACCCAGGCCAAGGCTTGAACCTTGAATATTGGGTTTCACCTAGTTAGATACTCGATATCATAGTAGATATTGAAGAACTTAGAGTATTGTAGTCAACTTTGTTTCTTTGCTACACATAGAAAGGAATTTAAAGCTGTTGTGTTGGTAAGGTGGAAGTTTTGTTAATTTTATATGTAACTTTTTCTTTAATTATTATAATAAAACTATGAATGAATAATATAGTATTTGAGGTAAACATGGTTCTAATATCTCAGGTTTTGTACTCTGGTGATGTTAACAATTCTATCACTGTTAAAAAAATAATCTGCCTTTTAAAACATGGGCATTAGGATTTGAAATAGGACATTTTGTATCAAAACACAGGATTATAGTGGGTGTTTTAGAACACAGGATTAACGTGGGTGTTTTAAAACACAGGGTTATAGTGGATGTTTCAAAACACAGGATTAAAGTGGGTGTTTTAAAACACAGGATTGTAGTGGGTGTTTTAAAACACAGGAATATACCGGGTGTTTTAAAAGTGGGTGTTCAAACTGTTGTGTTAACTGGTGGAACGTTCTTGTACTTTGTTATAATTGTATGTTCAAACATTCTACCGCAGTTAAATTGCATTAGTGTTGTTTTTAAAATCTACTGTACACTTAATATTTGTTGGTATCTATACAAATATTCTATCATAATGTTGTGCAAATATGTTTTTGTTACAAAAACATAATTATGTGATAATTGTTTGCTTTTCAGAAAAGTACAGTAAATTCTTTAGAAAATTGCCATCAATTGTAACCTGAGTTTTTTAAGCTGAAAACTCATTTTATTTTAAATAATAAGTCATGTTTTGATATTGATATATTCCAATACATGAACATATTGAATAAAGCATTTTCAGGTATTGAAGGGCTTGGCATAAAAACCTGACCTTAACTCACCAAGACTCGTGTTTAAAGTTTTTGAAGCCTAACTAAAAATATTTATCTCTATCCTTCACTGACCATATATCTCACTGATATTTTTCTGTACTTCACTACTTTGCATATAGATATTTTCCACGCTCTGGGAAAACAGGCATTAATGCATGTGCACACAGTATCCAACCAGATTAGCCTGTGCAGTTGGCATAGGCTAATCAGAGACGACACTTTCCGCTTTTGTGGAATTGTTCCTTTAAAAGAAGTCTCTTCTAAAAAAAAATTTAGACTTGCAAGAAAATGTTGTTGCAGATCTGTGCATTGCATTAAACCCCTTTTTACCCAAAGCAAGGCTCATAATTATATAAAGCCCCCATCATACACCGTGGAACTTACTGCTGTCTGTTGCCTGTTTTCCCACAGACACGTACAAGAACTCGAGCAACGAGTGGCTACTGGACCCTGGACTCTCCAGTCGAGGGATGAAGTGTCACTTCGATGGCCGCCACCTGGCAACGCGCACATCGGCAGACGAGATCACACACAGCATGTTGTTTGGACGCGGAAGAAACCGTGAGTCACAGATCATAGAGGCTTAGCACCACAGTTTAACCCTTTACCACTTAGATACGCACTTTGATAGGTTTGTTGTCCCTTTGAAAATCCAAATAAATTAAAAACCTTTCTTAATAGATTCAAGTTTAAAAGGCTTCATTTCCAAACCTAAGATACTGATGAGCAGCAAACTGCATAAAACCTGAACAGACTTTGAGAAATCTTGTGAATACTCTAGAAGCCACATTTCAAGTTAAATCTTCATGATACTTGCTCAGAACATTTGTTAGAATGATATCTCGAATGAATTTTAAAATGGTTCTAGTCTGTTGAAAAACATGATCACCAGGGGGTGGGGCAGTTTTCCTTATTTGGCTTTGGTTAAACCTTGTGAACACCCTAGAAGTCTCATTTTGTGTCAAATCTTGCTTGGAACATTTCTTGTAATAATACCTCTGTCCAGTTAGAAAATGGTTCCAGTCTGTTGAAAAAAATGGCCGCCATGGGGAGGGGGCAGTTTGTCTTATATGGGTATAGTGAAACAATGTGAACGCTCTAGAAGGTCCATTTTTGGTTCAATCTTCTTGAAACTCTCTCATTTTTTTTTTTTTAAGATACCTTGGCTGAGTTTAAAAATGGTTCTGGTTCGTTTTAACTCCTTCTCTCTATTTGTCCAATTGTTGGATGCATTTTTATGCCCCCCTTCGAAGAAGACGGGGTATATTGTTTTGCACATGTCAGTCTGTCTGTCCGTCCACCAGATGGTTTCCGGATGATAACTCAAGAACGCTTAGGCCTAGGATCATGAAACTTCATAGGTACATTGATCATGACTCGCAGATGACCCCTATTGATTTTGAGGTCACTAGGTCAAAGGTCAAGGTCACAGGTCAAGGTCACAGTTACTGGAAATAGGAAAATGGTTTCCGGATGATAACTCAAGAACGCTTACGCCTGGGATCATGAAACTTCATAGGGACATTGGTCATGACTGGCAGATGACCCCTATTGATTTTGAGGTCACTAGGTCAAAGGTCAAGGTCACAGTGACTGGAAATAGGAAAATGGTTTCCGGATGATAACTCAAGAACGCTTACGCCTGGGATCATGAAACTTCATAGGGACATTGGTCATGACCGGCAGATGACCCCTATTGATTTTCAGGTCACTAGGTCAAAGGTCAAGGTCACAGTGACCTGAAGCAGTAAAATGGTTTCCGGATGATAACTCAAGAACGCTTAGGCCTGGGATCACGAAACTTCATAGGGACATTGGTCATGACCGGCAGATGACCCCTATTGATTTTCAGGTCACTAGGTCAAAGGTCAAGGTCACAGTGACCTGAAGCAGTAAAATGGTTTCCGGATGATAACTCAAGAACGCTTAGGCCTGGGATCACGAAACTTCATAGGGACATTGGTCATGACCGGCAGATGACCCCTATTGATTTTCAGGTCACTAGGTCAAAGGTCAAGGTCACAGTGACCTGAAGCAGTAAAATGGTTTCCGGATGATAACTCAAGAACGCTTAGGCCTGGGATCACGAAACTTCATAGGGACATTGGTCATGACCGGCAGATGACCCCTATTGATTTTCAGGTCACTAGGTCAAAGGTCAAGGTCACGGTGACTCGACACAGTAAAATGGTTTCCGGACCACCACCACCACCACTACCACCACCACCACCGACACCACCACCACCACCACCACCACAGTGACAAAAAACTTATTCACACAATGGCTGCCACTACAACTGACAGCCCATATGGGGGGCATGCATGTTTTATAAACAGCCCTTGTCACTTTGGTTGCCAGTGGAGACCATAGACAAGCGTAATGGTATCGGGGAGAGTGCACCCGGAGACAAGCCATACAAGGTGCCTGAATACTCGTCACATTTCCACAAGATGGGATCCACCCTGCCAGTCATTGAGTTTGGGTAAGTACGCCGCCCTGGGGTCACTATTGAGCCTCGTTCTGAGAAAACTGGCCTAAATGCGTGTGCGTAACGTTTCGTCACATATTCGCCTGTGCAGTCTACACAGACAGCACAGGCTAAATTGGAAAAGACACTTAAGGTATATGCATTATGCACAGTTTTCCCAGAAGGAGGTTTAATTAGAGATAGTTACAATAGAGATAGCGAGAAAATGGATGGCTTTATTGTTTGAGGCCTTGGAATAAAACATCATGTTTCCCAGTATTTCTCTTCTGAGGCAATCATGTAATCTTTTTTTGACACTTTCTTCGTGATCTGTTTAACCCATCATTCGCTGTCTTTTGAAAATAAATGAAACAACAACAACACTTAATATTTAAAAATAATTGTTGTCGTAAAAATTAGCAGGAAGGTGTTGTAAAAATAGTATGCTTGTGTTGTCAAGTTTTTCACTGTGGTGAAATACAGTAAAGTTTATCCAACGGTGTACTTCATCAATGCACACACTTATGATGGGTTATATTATGGTTGATAGTTCAGAAGCATTAGGTATAGAGTAACTGTAACATATGGCTGTACAGTTGAAAGTCTTATGAGAGTTACTTCATTTACTTTAAATGCTTACTATGTTAACATCCTCCAAATGTGCAACTTCCCTTTCAACAGGTTAGACACAATTTTCTGTTAAAATTTAGCCTGGCTCTGTGGAAAGGGGATTCAATTCATGTGCGTAAAGTGTCATCCCAGATTAGCCTGTGCAGTCGTCAAAGGCTAATCAGGGACAAAACTTTTTGCTTTTATAGAATTTTTTGTTTAAAGGAAGACTGTCCTTGACAAAAATCCAGTTAAGACGGAAAGTTTCGTCCCTGATTAGCCTGTGCTGACTGCACAGGCTAATCTAGGATGTCACTTTATGCACATGCATTAAACCTTCTTTTGACAAAGTGAGACTCAGTTGTATTTAGTGTCCATGCAATCGGCCCATTAATCAGAATAACAATGGAACACTGTCACAGGCTGTTGACTAACCTGCATTGAAAAGAAGCCAAAGTGTAACTCTTTCAATTTAAAGCATTTTTACGAATATAATATTGACTTTGCATATCAAACAGGATAGCTACAGTATTCAAGCATGGAAGGCTGGTTTACAGTTCGTAACACGAGTCTGGTGTACAGGTTTCATAGGTACATCTTAAGAAATCATAAACAATAATTTTATTTTGGAATATTGATGTTTTTTGTATGTACCGTTTGGTTCTACACTGTGTGCTATACTGGAATGTTTATCTGTTTGTAGGTTATAAATTGCGCACAATATTGGAATGTTTTTTGTTTTTTTTAGGTTCCACATTGTAATATTGAAATGTTTATCTGTTTGTAGGGTCTACATAACATGCATTATCGGAATAATTATCTTTGTGTGATCTACATTAGACATGTTAAACATGTGTGCATCCAATTTATTCCGTACAGTCAGAGATTAAACATTCATTTCCTTGTCAACTCCTTAATTAACCTTCATGAAAAATCAATAGAATCTACATGGTTTTTATGCCCCCGAAGGTGGGCATAAAGTGATCGCACTGTCCGTCTGTTTGTCTGTCTGTCTGTCTGAAATTCCGTCACACTTTGCGTTTGGGTTTTGAAAAATGTGGAAAAACAGTTTGTGTTTAGGTTTAGAAAAATGTCGAAAAGGGGGGCATCCTATGGTGACAAGCCTTGTTAAACATGATTTTTTGGCAGATCTGTGAGAAAAAAAAGAAAAAAGAAGGCCCAGTCCCACATGCGTAAAATAACATTCTATTTAATCACTGCATGCATATTTCATGAGAAAAAAATATGTTTACAACTAATGTCTCACACGAAAATAAAGTGACGCAAGAGAAGCACTCTTTTGCTGGCTTACCATTATAATTTTTACAGGAATAATGCAAACAACTGTAAGAAAATAATAGACATATAATAAAAAGATTATTTAACAGTGTTGTGTGCAGTCCACACAGGCTAATCAGGGACGACACTTTACGCCTAAATTTTTGCTAAGTAGAGACTTCATTTTAACGAAAAATGTCATAAAAGCGGAAAGTGTCATCCCTGATTAGCCTGTGCGAACTGCACAGGCTAATCTGGGACAACACTTTATGCACATGCATTATGCCCAGTTTTCTCAGAACGCGACACATATTTAAACTTGTACACAGTTGGCTAATAGTTTGTCATATGCTTGTTGTATTGAACTTGGCTTTTAATTATTTTAAGTTATGTACAAAGTCAAATCTAAGGCATAAGAAAGTATCTCATTAGATATCAGAGGAAGAAAACCAAACGGCCGTATGAGGAAGACTGTCCTAAACTGTTCAAAATTTATTTTGAGGAAAGGTATTCTAATGAGTTGTGTCTCAATGCATGCCTGTGGAAATTCTAAATTGCATGAACCTATAAGTGCATGATAACTGAGTTATGGCAGTAAATAACAGCTAACTGTAATGTGAGTTAACTGAGTAATGATCCTAAATGACAACTCATGTAAACATTTGAGAATCAAGTACCAGAAATAGTGCTTATGCCGCAAAATAAAACCCAAATACATATTGTAAATGAGGTCTCGGAAAACTGGTCTTAATGAATGTGTGTAAAAGCTAAACACAGGCTAATCAGGGACGACACTTTCCACACATGCATTATGCTAGACTCATATGTACACTCATACTTAACTTCCAGCACAGTTAGCATTATAATAATAGTTCCTGTTATTGTAGTAGGAAAAAAGCAAGTGCTGTTAGAGGAATGTGGAAAATGAAACATTTAATATACAATACTAATATGATTTGTTGTTTCTTGCCCAGATATGTTCCTGAAGAGTATGTACGGCAGTTATCGTAGTAGTCGTGCAATGTTCACATGCCTATTGTTGTGCCCTGTTTCCCATATCTCACAGCGTCAGTTTCGTCCACTTACCCATATGCAAGCCACTTGCCCGTTGTTGTTTTTAACCCATTTATGCCGAGTGGACTCTCCCATCCTTCTAAATTGGATCAATTTATTTCCAAAATTAGAGATGTCTGGTATATTTATTTCTATATTCAGAATATTTCTCACAAAAATTCCTTTAAGCAAACAGCATAGACCCTGATGAGACGCAGCATTATGCGGCATCTCATCTGGGTCTACGCTGTTTGCATTGGCCTTTTTTTGTAGACGCTAGGCATAAATGGGTTAAATCACTTCCCCATGTGTTGTCCACAGTAATGTATTGTCCACATGGAATTAATCTTTACACAACATTGTATGACACTCAAACACTGTTTGAAGAAGTAAGATATTGGATTAGGGCTTAATGACAAGCAATTAGACTTGTTTTTATCTATGAACACACACACATCAACTGACCTCATTTAGACCTTGACATTGACCTACTTTCTGACTTATTCAGAAGGTCACAATTCGTGGTCAAAACAAAGTGTTTTGTTTAACATCTAGGATGCATACTACAAAGCTTTGATACTTGCTTGGATGTTATCTATGAACAATATCACGACACCCACATCACCTCTATCTCTTTTTGACCTTGACACTGACCTACTTTTGGACTTGAGACTAATTTAGAAGGTCAAAATTTATGATGAACCCAAAATGATGTTTTTCTTCTAATATCAATAATGGTTCTTGCTTAGCTTTTCTACTTGCATGGATGATTTTTTTGAATACTTGCAACGCATCCAAATCACTTGACCTGATTTTCACCTTGACCTTGACCTAATTTTGGACTTAAACTAAGGTCAGAATTCTTTGTTAACCCAAAGGAACCATATGATTAACATCAGTATTACTTGCTAAAAAGCTTGATGTAACTTCCATTTAGCAGTCAGCACACTTACATCATCTGACCTCGTTTTGACATTGAAATTGACCTTATTTTGGCCTAAGACTTATTCCAATGAGCCCATGAATGAATACTGACAAGGCATAAACTGGGGACATTTAGCAGTCAGCACACTGGGGACATCAGCGTTTATTGATGCAGCATCTTGTTGTTTTGTGGTTGTATGTTTAGTCCTTTGAGCGCTGGAACCGGATTTTGAAGGCCTTTGCAAACAGTTTGGATCCAGATGAGACGCCACAAAACGTGGCGTCTCATCAGGATCCAAACTGTTTGCTATTCTGATAGTATTCTTTGAAAACAATCTTAGAAAATGCTAATTTTAGAAATTCAGCAGACAACATTTTAGCAGACGACAAATTTCCCAGCATTCAAAGGGTTAGTATAAACATTGACTATGAAAACCAAGCAATATGTTCTCCCTTCAAAGTATTAAACACTTGACTTATTTGGATTTTTTTTAGCATTGTCAGTCACACCGGGGATTCTTTAAGGGTCTAGGGATAATGAGGGGTTCATAATGGTCAGTGAAGGGGAAAATGGTGTACGATAACCTTTGAGGATAGTGACAAGTACATGTTAACCATCGTTTAGATATACACACTGCTAATAATGATGTGAGCAGTCCAGGGCCACTTTTGCCCTCTTCCTCTTGAAGTTGAATAAGGTGGAATTAAGTCCATTTTATTCATTTTTATTGTGCTTAAACTATGAAACATGTCATTCAATATTTATGATGTCTATTTTGTTAGTGTCATTTAGTTCTCGTCAATTG
Organism: Dreissena rostriformis; assembly: GCA_007657795.1. NCBI lineage: Eukaryota > Metazoa > Mollusca > Bivalvia > Myida > Dreissenidae > Dreissena > Dreissena rostriformis. Next base: position 9,728 of record VMBQ01007182.1, on the reverse strand, counting down.
TTGCATATGTTATTATTAACACAGTGTTCCAGTAGAGTGTGTAGCATTGTATACATTTACATAGAATGTAGCCTATAACTTGTGTGGTGTCACACCCATCTGTCACGTTTAGCGTGTGTCTTAAATGTAGTGTTACAACGTTATGTTGAGCGTGTGTTCTAACTGTAGTGTTACGCTGTGNATTTTAAGTTATGTACAAAGTCAAATCTAAGGCATAAGAAAGTATCTCATTAGATATCAGAGGAAGAAAACCAAACGGCCATATGAGGAAGACTGTCCTAAACTGTTCAAGATTTATTTTGAGGAAAGGTATTCTAATGAGTTGTGTCTCAATGCATGCCTGTGGAAATGCTTATCTGCATGAACCTATTAGTGCATGATAACTGAGTTATGACAGTAAATGACAGCTAACTGTAATGTGAGTTAACTGAGTAATGATCGTTAATGACAACTCATGTAAACATTGGTGTCGTGTTCTGAGAAAACTGGGCATAATGCTTGTGCGTAAATTGTCATCCCAGATTAGCCTGTGCATAATCAGGGACGAGAATTTCGGCTTTTATGGAATTTTTCGTTTAAATGATGTCTCTTCTTAGCGAAAATCCAGTAAAGGCGGAAAGTGTCGTCCCGGATAAGCCTGTGAAGACTGCACAGGCTTATCTGGGACGACACTTTACGCACATGCATTATGCCCAGTTTTCTCAGAACACAACATATTGGAGGATCAAATACCAGAAAAAGTGCTTATGCGGCCACATTTAAGCCCCAAATACATAATTGTACATGAGGTCTTGAAAAACTGGTCTTAATGAATGCGTGTAAAAGCTAAACACAGGCTAATCCGGGATGACACTTTCCACACATGCATTAAGCCCAGTTTTCCCAGAGCAAGGCTCATATGTACACTCATACTTAACTTCCAGCACAGTTAGCATTATAATAATAGTTCCTGTTATTGTAGTAGGATAAAAGCAAGTGCTGGTAGAGGAATGTGGAAAATGAAACATTTAATATATAATACTAATATGATTTGTTGTTTCTTGCCCAGATATGTTCCTGAAGAGTATGTACGGCAGTTATCGTAGTAGACGTGCAATGCTCACATGCCTATTGTTGTGCCTTGTTTCCCATATCTCACAGCGTCAGTTTCGTCCACTTACCCATATGCAAGCCACTTGCCCGTTGTTGTTTTTAACCCATTTATGCCGAGTGGACTCTCCCATCCTTCTATATTGGATCAATTTATTTCCAAAATTAGAGATGTCTGGTATATTTATTTCTATTTTTAGAATATTTCTCACAGAAATTCCTTTAAGCAAACAGCGTAGACCCTAATGAGACGCAGCATTATGCGGCGTCTCATCTGGGTCTACGCTGTTTGCATAGGCCTTTTTTTGTAGACGCTAGGCATAAATGGGTTAAATCACTTCCCCATGTGTTGTCCACAGTAATGTATTGTCCACATGGAATTAATCTTTACACAACCTTGTATGACACTCAAACACCGTTTTAAGAAGTTAGATATTGGATTAGGGCTTAATGACAAGCAATTAGATTTGTTTTATTGATGAACACACACACATCAACTGACCTCATTTAGACCTTGACATTGACCTACTTTCTGACTTATTCAGAAGGTCACAATTCGTGGTCAAAACAAAGTGTTTAGTTTAACATCTATGATGCATACTACAAAACTTTGATACTTGCTGGGATGTTATCTATGAAAACTATCGCGACACCCACATCACCTCTATCTCTGTTTGACCTTGACACTGACCTACTCTTGGAATTGAGACTTATTTACAAGGTCAAAATGTATGTTAATCCAAAATGATGTGTTTCGTCTAATATCAATAATGGTTCTTGTTTAGCTTTTCTACTTGCATGGATAATGTCTTTGAATACTTGCAACGCATCCAAATCAGCTGACCTGATTTTGACCTTGACCTAATTTTGGACTAAAATTAAGGTCAGAATTCTTGGTAAACCCAAATGAACCATATGATTAACATCAATATTACTTGCTTAAAAGCTTGATACTTCCATTAAGCAGTCAGCACACTTACATCATCTGACCTCGTTTTGACAACGAATTTGACCTTATTTTGGCCTAAGACTTATTCCAATGAGCCCATGAATCAATACTGACAAGGCATAAACTAAAAAGCTTGATACTTCCATTTAGCAGTCAGCACACTTACATCATCTGACCTCGTTTTGACATTGAAATTGACCTTATTTTTTACCTAAGACTTATTCCAATGAGCCCATGAATCAATACTGACAAGGCATAAACTGGGGACATCAGCGTTTATTGATGCAGCATCTTGTTGTTTTGTGGTTGTATGTTTAGTATAAACATTGACTATGAAAACCAAGCAATATGTTCTCCCTTCAAGGTATTAAACACTTGACTTATTCGAATTATTTGAGCATTGTCAGTCACACCGGGGATTCTTTAAGGGTTTAGGGATAATAAGGGGTTCATTATGCTCAGTGAAGGGGAAAATGGGTACCATAACCTTTGAGGATAGTGACAAGTACATGTTAACCATCATTTAGATATGAACACTGCTTATAATGTTGTGAACAGCCCATCTTGAAGTTGAATTGTGTGACACTAAGTCCATTTTATTCATTTTTGTTAGCTTGCCTGTTTTCGAAGAAAACCCGAGCTATTGTCATAGCCAGCTCGTCCGCTGTCCGCGTCATCCGGGCGTCTGAAAACTTTGACATTGTGCAATAACTTTTGCATTATTGATGATAGCAGCTTGATATTTGGCATGCATGTGTATCTTATGGAGCTGCACATTTTGAGTGGTAAAAGGTCAAGGTCATCCTTCAGGGTCAAAGGTCAAATTAAAAAAAAATAAAAAAAATGCACCCACAGCCGAGCATTGGCATCCGCTCGATGGTGCTCTTGTTGTGCTTAAACTATGAAACAAGTCATTCAATATTTATAAGGGATATTTGCATGTTTGTTAGTGTCATTTAGTTCTCGTCAATTGTTGCATATGTAATTATTAACACAGTGTTCCAGTAGAGTGTGTAGCGTTGTATACATTTACATAGAATGTAGCCTATAACTTGTGTGGTGTCACACCCATCTGTCACGTTCAGCGTGTGTTCTAAATGTAGTGTTACTATGTTATGTTGAGCGTGTGTTCTAACTGTAGTGTTACGCTGTGTGGTGTGCTTGCAGTGCTAACAGCCCGTGGCGTCATCAGCCGGACACGTTTGTACCGCTGCAATCCTCCCTCAACGAGCCCAGGTAACGTCACCTCACTTGACTGCACTAAGAAGAGGGGGGCATCATAGGAGCCTCGTTCTAGGAAAAAGGGGCTTAGTGTACCAGATTTACCTGTGCAATCCGCACACTTTCAACCTTTACTGGATTTTACCTCAAAAGAGACTTCCTTAAAACAAAACATTCTGTAAAAGCGGAGAGTTTTGTCCCTGATTAGCCTTTGCAGACTGCACAGGCTTATCTTGGACGACACTTTACTCACATGCTTAAAGCCCAGTTTTTCCTGAACGGGGCTCTTCAAGCCCCATGCAGGATTGAGATAACCCCGCAGTGTATAGGTGTTACACTGGGGGTCTTGGTGCCTTAGTCAGGGGTCATGCACATTCTTGTTAACCTAGAATTTCAAGTCATTACACAAAATGTTTTCAAACTTTACAGCATGCTTTCAAATACTATTTCACATTTGAACCATTCTACAATGATTGTACAATGTAACATTGTGGGAAGTGTAAACATCCTTTGAGAAAGGTTCTGAATTTGCCGCTTTTTAAAATTGTTTAGATTGGATACACTTAAAAGTGTAAAATGTTTATCTATTTTTATTGAGGCCGCTTCAAAAATTCAAATTAGTTGATTTTGAATAATGCACTGTTTGTCAGACAGTAGTCAGGGTCTGAATAGAATTACATACTGCATCAACTTAGCCATATTTATTAAAACCATTTCAAACCCTTTAAAATTCAAAAGTGAATTTTTAACAAATTCAATAATATGTTTTATTTATCATGTGTACGATATCATTTGATGGAGAACAAGTAAGAAATGACTGTGAGGTCTATAGGTATGTAATCCCAGTTGTTTTCAATATACATGTGACTATTTTCTCTCATTTAAAACCTTATGCATGTTGATATTGTTTACTTTGAATGAACTGGCTATTTTTATGCCCCCTTTTAAAAAAAAGGGGGGTATATTGTTTTTGGCCTGTCTGTCATTCTGTCTGTCGGTCATTCTGTCTGTCTTAAAACTTTAACCTTGCTCATAACTTTTGCAATATTGAAGATAGCAACTTCATATTTGGCATGCATGTGTATCTCATGGAGCTGCACATTTTGAGAGGTGAAAGGTCAAGGTCATCCTTCAAGGTCAAAGGTAAAAAAAAAAAAAAAATCAAAGCGGCGCATTAGGGGCCATTGTGTTTCTTACAAACACATATCTTGTTTCTCTATATCTCTCTGTACCATTTGTTTTTTTTGTGAATTGTCTTTGTTTAAAAAAAAAATGAAAAGAAAGTTACAAGGTGTTTCATAGGAAAATATTTGTTAATAATTGTATTAAAAAATCTACACTGCTTATTACATGTACATAATCCAGTACATAAATAATGTTTTTATATGCACGGGGTGTTTTATGGGAGCACCTGTGGCGGATTAGTGCAGACGGTGTCTAGGACAACAATTTCTGCTCAATTTCTTATACAGTTTAAAACGGATCATCATTAAACTTGGTAATAACTATTATAGATGGAATATCTTGGCCAAGTTTTATAGCCAGTAAGATTGCATTAATCTTTTCTGAATGAATGCCCTTAAATAATAGAAAGTAGCAAAATTTCCATTGTCGGCTTTTAAACACTTATAGTTGATATCGGATCATCATGAAACTTGGTGGTAATGTTTGTTAGCACATAATCTCCACTGAGTTTGATAACCATCCAAAGTGCATGAAGCACTTCTGACCTTTGGCCCTTAAATGAGTTGCGTTATGAGAAAACTGGACAAAATGCATGTGCATAAAGTGTCATCCCAGATTAGCCTGTGCAGTCCGCACAGGCTAATCAGGGACGACACCTTTCCCCTAAACTGGATTTTCGCTAAGAAGAGACATCATTTTAAACGAAAAATTCCATAAAAGCGGATATTGTCGTCCCTGATAAGCCTGTGCAGACTGCACAGGCTAATCTGGGACGACAATTTACGCACAATTAAGCATTATGCCCAGTTTTCTCAGAACACGACACAAATGATCCCAAATGCCGATTTAATGTCTGCTTTCTAACAGGGGATTTCAGTCAATATCTTTAGTTTGCAATAACCAATCTTGGAGAGGCTTTGGATGGAAAAGCTTCAATTGGTACCTAGATTGGGATTGTCATAATAATGTCAAAGGCAGAACTATGTAAAATAAGTCATTTGTTTCCACTAATATTGGCTTAACCCATTTATGCCGAGTGGACTCTCCCATCCTTCTAAATTGGATCAATTCATTTCCAAAATTAGATATGTCTAGTATATTTATTTCTATATTTAGAATATTTCTTACAGAAATTCCTTTAAGCAAACAGCGTAGACCCAGATGAGACGCCGCATTATGCGCCGCATCTGGGTCTACGCTGTTTGCCTAGGCCTTTTTTCTAGACGCTAGGCATAGTCGGGTCAAGGTCACTGTTTCTGAAAATTGAAAAATCAGTCTCCCGTCAATCACTAAAGTTTATGAAGTTTAAAGATGCATATCAAGCCAGTCTGGTCAAGGTCACAGTTACTAAACTTAGAACAACAGTTGGTTGCGCAATAACTTTGGTTTTGAAGGGGGTGTTACACGGAAATTGTGTGTTTATGTTGCTTATCTACAGACCAGGCGTGGGATTGCATAAGGGACCAGTCAGTTTAAGGTCAAGGTCACAGTTACTAAAAATAGAAAACCGGTGTTCGCTGAATAACTAGATTTTTGATGCAGGTATTGCACTGAAGTTTTGTGTGTAGGTTGTTTTTTCATGGAGACTTAGCTTAGGATTGCATTTCAGCCCAGTTGAATAAATGTAAAGGTCACTGTTGCTGAAAATAGAAAAACAGATTTGCTCAATTACTTGAGTTTGAATGGTGTTACTATGCTGAAATTTTGTGTGAAGGTCACTTACATGCGTATCAAAATCAGATTGCTGATTAGTTATTTTAATTTATTTAAATAAGTTTAATGTGTTAAACGTTTAAGACATGTTTTCATTGCATTGCCAGGTTTATTGCTGTGTCCATTATTTTTCTGTCATTGTTTGTGCGATATATTTATTATTATGCTGCATAATATATTTGCCTACTCCCAGTATTTGTTAGCCATATGCCTCAACCAAATTTTCACACACTAGGACAGTATTCATGAAGTATCTGAAGTTATTTTTGCTGTCAGTTTTTTTCTATTAAGTGATATATATTATATTTGTTTTTGAATTATAGATGTACACTTTTTGATATAAAGCAAGTACAATATTATCATTTATGTCAAAATTCGAACATAATTTCAATCTGCACTTTATTTATATGGTTTAACTGTCATTTTAAAAATGTTGTTTTAATGTGCACTTAATTTATAATGCAAAAATGTTTAAGGAAGGTTACCGATTTAAGTCTAAAGATATTTTTAACTTCTGGGACGACACTAAAAGCACATGCATTAAACCCTGTTTACCCAGAAAGACGCCCATATGTTCGTTACTGTTGCAGGGAGCCATTCCGTGTGAAAGCACGCCGAGAGGAGAAGCAGTCGGAGATGATAACGGTGGCCGCGCTGGATGAATGGCGCCCGGCCACACCGCTCAAACCTGAGAAAATAGATGAGAAGAAGTAACACTCAACATGTGGTGTGCGGCATGAAGCAGCTGAGGCTCTGTGGCTTCAAAACCTAATGTCCAATCAAAGTAACCCTTTCCCGCTCAGAAGCGCATATTGGTTTGTTTGAAGTCCCTTAGAATATTATATAAAATTGAAGACCTTTCTTAATGATTTAAATTTGTTAGGCTTCATTTTCAATCCTAAGGTACTGATGAGCAGCAAATAGCATAAAACCTGAACAGACTGCGAGTTACTTGCCGTTCTGGTTGTATGCTGGTTGCATATAGCTATTTTCACTTTGCTTCTGAGTCAGAAACAGTAAACAGCCTGAGTATTTTAGATTCAAATTGAATTTATACTATCATCATCAAATTCCATACATAAATACGCTCAAGTTAAAAATAAGAACTTCTAATTTGTGTACATAATTATATGCATAATTTAAGACACTTAGTTATATTGGCTATTCTAAGCAACTGGGCCCATGCCTCATAGGAGAGTGAGGACGTGTGTGGACAAGTGAGGACAGTGTGATAAAGAGAGAACATTTGAGGACATGCAAGGGTGTGTGAGGGCATGTGAGAGAGTGTGTTGAGTGAGAGATAAATGCCATGAGTATTCTCTATGTTGTTGCAAGAATGCTTCAGTGAATTTGCTTCATTATTTGTTTCAAACAAATACATGTATTTAAGCAATGAAACAATAACTGTGATAACAAACAATATTTTCTCATTTTAATATGTGTCCGTGTTAATTAGTTTCACTAATAAAGTTGTTTTAAACAACAACAAATTGGCCTAGTATTCTCTATGTTGTTGCAGGAATGCTTCAGTGAATTTGCTTCTTTATTTGTTTCAAACAAATATGTAAGCAATGATTCGTAAACTGTGATAACAAACACTATTTTGCTCATTTTAATATGTGTCAATGTTAATAAGTTTCACTTATTAAGTTGTTTTAAACCACAACACATTTTAATTGTTTTTACATGTTATTTTCTAACTAGTTTGTTGATCACATTTCAACTTATGAAATTCTCTTTCACTACAAACTGATGGTTGTTGGCGTTTTTTTTGTTTTTTTTTTTAATTATTTTTCAATATATAAATTGTATATTATTGCAAGGAAGTTTTAATATCTTTTATTTAAACTGCCTTTTGTTTTTCTACCATACAAACTGTTTGACCTGCCTTTAGTCTGTATTTTAATTGTAATGCATGTTTATAGTATAGCCGCGAGGGGCTTGTTACTGCAGAACTATATATTAAATGTTGTAAATATCTTATTTCAGTATTACATACATACATGTGTGAAGCTTTTATACATTTTATCTTATTATTAACTCTTATCTGTGATACGTCAAATATTGTTGAAATGTTACTGTTTACACCATGCTTTTCATTACATAGCATTTATATTATTCTCTGTGTGTTACGGCACATGCAGTCGCATGTCGTTTTGCAAAATGAAAACAAAATAATTAATTCCTTAACAACGTAAAATATTTGAAAAGTTCCTTTTAAAGGAATATTCCATATTGATCATTTGTAGTTTTCCATCGAGGAATAACAAATATATAAGTATTTTAACATATCTATTTGGTAATTTTATTGTTCGTCCATGAATAATGCGATTTCAGTAACAAAAAAGAAATTAATGATTATATTTTGAGCGAAGGAAAGTGTCGTAAACATGAAATAAAAAGCAATTAACAAAGATGAAAAAGAATATGTGGAAATATTTACCATCTTTATTGTTCTATATATTAAGTTGTACTGTATATTGTACCTATTTATATTTGTCTAACAGTGTGTGCACATTTGGTTTAAATTTCACTTTTCATAAATATATTTATCAATTGTTACAAATTAATAAAAATGCTATAATTCTAAGATTTGTGTTATCTTAGTTTAAGTATTTAAAAAGACCTCGATAGTAATCTGTGTGTGTGTGTGAGACAACTTATTCATTTTCATTTCTGTTGTAAACACGTAAACAGCAACTAGTAAGGCAGCTGACACAGAAGACAATGCAAGAAAATAGCACATACATGTATTAATATGCGGTTCTTGATGACATCATCAACCTGCAGGAATTGCACTGGGTTGTTATTCCCTCACTTATGTGGGTTAACATACAGTCTTTAGTATCGTATTCATTTCATGGCAATTTAAAAACCAATCTCCACGCAGAGTTGTCGTTCCATGCTCTCACATATGCTGGTTCCAGTCAAATCTCTGCGCCGAGGTTGTTTAAAAACATGAACTGTTATTAAGCATGGTCTGCAATAATTCCTTCCCTTAGATGAACATTTATGACACAACTGTCACTGAAGTTCTGCAGTGACATTTCAGCCACAATTTTTGTTGGTGTCACATTTTGTACTAATATCGCACCATTCCTTTGTCAAAGAGTTGTCGTTAATTCAACACAAATATCTCTTGTTCTTGTTATTCCAATACACATTTCTAAATTTATTTTTATTCCAATCCACATATTCCAAGTTCAAAATCAAATAGTTATCGTTAGTCCAATACAAATCTTTTTCGAATTCTTGTAATTCGGATATTATAAATATATCTCGAGTTCTTGTTATTCCAACTTTCATCATTTTCAGATGTCCAGGGGAGGTGACTTTCCATCCTATACTAATATCTAGATTTATTGCCCAAAACACGTTTTTTTTCTGGAGTCCAATAGAAAATAAATCGATTTCTACTGTACATTACACATACTAGTAGCTCAGTCTTATGTATGTTCAATACACATACTAGTATAAATATTTCCTACAAATCCTGAGAACAGTTCGAGTTTTTTTAGTCCAATACTAACATATTGAGCGTATTTGTGCGTCGCTCTGTCACATAGTACAT
>VMBQ01007181.1:0-48984 GCA_007657795.1 Dreissena rostriformis | reverse complement strand
GGTCATTTACCTTGTTTATAAGACTTGAGGACAAGAATTTCTACCCCAATTATGTTTCTTAAGTTTTATTATATCTAGATATTGGTATTAATTGTCTTAAATGTATGTACGTAATACATTCCCTTGGTTTTCATTTCCACACATTTAAAACCTCTTTATGTCATCTGCCATTTGACTTCGAAATCATACATTAAGATTCAAAAGCCATCTGAAGCATCTTTCGCTATGTCAAGTTTGATTATTCCTGGACTTTTGGTAAACCCGTTGAAAAATCTATACGACTTAGTATTTCGCAATAAATGGTGTTTTATTATTACACTGAGCGTGTAATTCAGAAAATAGCACGATTATGTGATAGGTACAACACAGCTGACTATACTGTCGTAAGACGACCATACGCACAACCTTTGATGTTCTATACATTTTCATTAAGACAGAACTATACAAACGTTAACTGTATTATTTTCAAATCTTGAAATNTAGACAGAACTATGAAAACGTTAACTGTATTATTTGCAAATCTGGAAATACAGTTTGTTGCATGTTGGACTGCTGTTTGGTACTTCAAAGTAACAGCTTTGTTTGCATGTAGCATGTAATGAGTGGCTATTGCATGTGTTACTGGGATTGGTTAATGATGAAGCAGATGTTATTGACATATTGATGAATGGTTGGATTAAAGATAAGGCGATTAATAACATAAACGTGCGCAAGGCAGTCACGACATATTTTATAAAAAAAACACCATTAACTGGCAAAGGACATAATCGTATCAACTTCCTTTCACACATACAAGCAGTTATATTTAATATTCCCGATAAGTACGTACGCATAGAATCTCTTCGTGTTATATATTCTTCCAGTTTTATCTGCGTGCATGCTTAGTTGTTTTGTTAACTTATCAACGCCGCAGTAATGTCATTTCGACTATTTTTGTAATGCACTCTGTCGTTTAAATTTCATGTACTTTAACTTACATTCAGTGCGTTTTATATCCAACATAATTTAGGTATGCGGTATGGTCAGTTTCGAAAACATATAATTACAATGCATAACACCATTTGACTGTCTTCTTCACTTATTAATGTAGCCATTGTAAATACTCCATTATAAAGACACTTTATGTTTATCGTTTGAATTGTATGAATAATTAAAATGATGTTATTGTTAAGACACATTGTTTGAATCTAAACGAAAACTGTGAATTATTTTTTGTGTCTGGTTGCATCGTGAGATGATATATGTTAATAATTTACGAGTATGTTTCAAAAGGCTTTTATAATTTGTTTATGATGTCTAATCGGAGTGACATATACTATTGACGAGTTNGACCGTGCTTTTGATTATGGCCTATGTTCTCTGGATAAAATTCGAAACGCATAATAAACGGAAGCAAGGACTTACATCGCACAGGTGATAAGACTTAATCAGGTTACATAAAACATTTCAAGGTTCGATTTGATTAGAATATCGTAGAACGGCAACGGTGTTTAGCACAACACAGTACGATTCGTTCCGTGTATCAATTGAAGTGGTTCTATGTCAAAGGGGTTGCAAGATTCGTCCAAAGCAGAGGTTTCTATTTCTAAAGTAGAAAATAATAACAAACGTTTTGAAGCTACATCGAACACATTTAACAACATTTAAAGTTATTCCAATCTCGATATTGCTATAATGATTTGTAATTATGCAATAACTTAGTTGAGAGATTGAATGATTACACAGAGATATGTTGTACAACACATAACAGTCTTTATCTTTTGAGAATGTAATGTAAATGTATCAATTTTAAATTATTGACTAAACTGTCAAATGTTAAACATCTCATTTTAAATTGATGTGATTGATACTCATTTTGAATTGATGTGATTGATATATACATTGCACCCTTTTTAGTTGTTGTTTGTTTCTGTGTAAACGATATATAGATTACGCCGTTTTGATTGTAAAAACATGTCTAAATTTCATACAGAAAAAGTTAAATGTAGGTAGCAAATAAGCGATATCCTTATCAAGCATCGACATTAGGTAGTAACAAACGTACGCACATACATGCACAAATTAAAAACTATGGAACACGTTGGTCGGGTTTACCTTTGCTAAATGTTGTAAGACATGCACTTGCCACTATTGTTCTTAATACAAGAATAAGAGTGGTTAATGATGTTTTTATATGACGCAGGTGCTTTGAAATCACTCAATTAGAGATCAGATGCACATTTTAGATGTTCCGTAGAATTCCCGTATAAAATATCATCTGTTTTATGTTCGTGGCACTTGTGTGGATAAACAAACTTGTGCATCACACGTGTTTGTCCTTGGTTTAATTAATTTGACGATTTTCCGTGCCTGGCGTTCTGTTTTTTGTTCGATTTTATACATCGACGTCTGCACTTACATGGTGCGCAATAATTGTGGAATGCTTATGTTTGCACTTGTGTTTGCAGGTCAGAGCATTTGTACGTTGACAAGCCGGTCGTTCACATTTCTTTTGCAAAAATCGTGCGATAGTTCTGATTGTCAGCACGTTTGTTGCGGAATTCTTATCGAATCAGGTTCCTTGAAGCGGTCTAGTGTCCTCGTGGTCTTTAACAATCGAACTTCGTTGGCGCTTCCCTGTTACATATTTGATGGCTGCCGACCAGCGATGCTCAAAAGGAAAAATTAATAACCTTTAAAAAAATCAACATAGGCTACATTTATCCGTACATAAGTATTATCTCGTTCAATAATCGCACGGATTCATTAATTCAAGCTAAACGCCACGGAAAAGCTTAGACAGTCTTTCACGTTAACACATTTTAAACATTTAAAAAGCTGACTGTAAATTATTGTTATTTTCAAAATCAAATTGCAATACACGTGTATAATTATGGATGATAAAGTTCAAATAAAACATTGTTTTAGTAATAGGTTAAATCAATAATCATATGTTTTAACGTATTGAAATTCACATACATGTATATTAATTGAAAGAACAACATGCAGCTGCTTTTGTTGAAGGTTCGACTGTTGTTTGGTACTTAACCTAAGCAGTTTTATTTTCATGCAATATTTGCACATTGTTATTGGCATGGTATATGTTTAAACATATTTATCGACATCTCTATAGTTGGTTTGAACAACAAAAAGGGCAATTATAACAATAAACGTCGTAATACTCAGTACAAGGCCCTACACAATTGTAGTATACCCATGCCTTCCTTAAATGACCAGCAACATGTGCAGTGTACCTGCCGTGTATATTGCAGTTTAATAGCATCTGGTTGTCGACCAACTTTCATATATTTTACGTCCACACAAGTTTGATATATGAGTTAAAAAATTCATGTTTTTTATGTTGAAAAACAAATCTGCAAACCATGGATAGTGATACCACAAGAAGGACAACGATCTTAATATCATGTCTGCTTTTGAAATGCTTTGCAGACATGTTTGCGACATATTTTTACGCTTGGATAACATAATGTTCTATTAAATGATTCCATTTGATTCATTGTATATATTTATAGTTTAACGAAAGTAACGAATTGTCTTTTCCAAAATGTCAATTAAAATTACAAATTAACCAAATAAATGATACAACCATGGTATCCTTCTTAAAGAAACGCTGGCACATTTCGTACATGCTATTTTTTTTATTGTCTTCTGCTAATGCATACATTATTAACAAAAAACATGCAGAAACAAATCGTCTGACGAAGGAAATAAAGTACACACATGTTGGCTTGTAGACAATCAGTACTATGTTTACTGCACGAATACATCTAATCTCACCCTATTTCGTTATATTATATCAATATAAATGTTTGCACGTTTCCTTATTTATGAATATATTCCTTAACAATATGTAGGCTATAGCAACATTTGATTCAAATAATATGATGTTGTTTTGCCGTTTTCGGCGTATGTTTCATAGCATTTGTTCGTCCGCCAAGTTTCAAATACTTCAATTTCCATTTAATTCTCATTTCTTTCAATATCGTTAATGTATTACAGACTGCGCTGTCTTGATAAAAACATATTTGCACAATTTATAAAAAAATGAACATTCGCCTGGTTTATAATCTATTCTTAAGACACATTATATAAACCGAGATTCCTGTGATGTGATATGCACGCTTTCTGCAATATTGGTTGGTTCAAGGTACCAAATACAATCTCGCAATGGTTTTGGTATTTGATGGTAGTTGATTTGTCACGCCGTGTTTGATTTAAACGGCGATTAGTTTTAAGTAATTTCACTGAACATTTATATCAAACAAAATGATTGACTCATATATATTATAATATCAAAATGCTCTGATTACGTATTGAAATAAATACAAATAGCATCATCAAAGCATCCATTCAAATGTTGCGCTCTGGCGATATATTTTATAAATCAAATCAGACGCTCACTAAAATGTAAAAACACAAAAGAAATTAGACATCAAATGCACTATCACCTTTACAAAAAAATAGACATTGAAGACTTTTATAATATGATGATTTGTGACGGGGGATAGGTGATACAGCTATTACTAGTATGTGTTCTTGCCTTGACAGGAACAAGTGTTTGCATTAATGAAGATACGAAGAAAAATCACTATGTTGTATTTAACAAGCAGTTAATTCAGAAGTAATTAATTTTGGAATTATTATCAGCGAGTCCATTATTGTATAAACTATGTGAATGTGGAATAATAAATCTATTTAACACAGGCATTCACTCTCATTATAAACATTATGTCACCTAAGTACGTTTCAAAAGTACAAAGCTTTCCACATAATTGCGCTAAAATAGCATTACGGACGTCGTATTTAAGGATGTTTATTTATCTAGTCTCTTTAAAGTACATTGAACTTGAATTATATTCGTGAAAGAATTTAGGTTACGCTACCAACCCTACGATTTCCCGACCCTTGGCTATTTAATTGAGTTTGTCAGATATGGTTTACGTATTGTTGTTAGAGATGTGACGACGTTGTTTGTATTNCTTACCAAAAAAGATTGTTAACAAAAAATCGTTTTAAAATGATTAATTTTCTTAAAATATTTTTTTATGTATTAACACACATATACAATAGGATACTATGCACTGTGTACATTATAAACAGTGTTGTAGTTACGAATTACAAGGTATATTACTGTTCGATAAGCAATTGACTATGCACAGACATTGAATGGATCATATAAACATGTGGTTGCGTCGCTTCATTAACATGTCATGACAGGCTCTGGAACAAGGTTTAATGATGCGATCATCTGACAACAAGAAATTCATTTTATCTCTTTACGTTTATGCGTTGAAACTTGGATTTACAAAAAGAGCACTTAAATCACATACACGATAATTTACTTGTAATTACAGCTCGGTTTGCATCATTACATATACACTCCATTCGCATCTACTTTTATAATTGAAAACAAACATGCATTTGATACATTTATAAATTGCAGTTCATATGGATGAACACGTAAAGAAAGAGCAAAACATTAACACTTATTATTTACTGTAGTTGTTCTGCAGCGGTGAGTCAAGCTTCGGTTATTTATGTACTTTATTTTATATCGTAGTGTATGTATTTTGTTGTATATGCAATCGGTCATTTGCCTTGTATAGACTTGAGACAAGAATTTCTTCTTAAGTTTTATTATATCTACCCATTGGTATTACTTGTCTTAAATGCATTTACGTAATACATTCCCGTGGTTTTCATGTCCACACATTTAAAACCGCGTTTTGACTTCAAAATCATACATTTAGATTTAAAAGCCATCTGAAACATATTTCGATAGGTAAAAGTGAAACGATTCCGGCCCTTAATTGTTTTTCTCTCGTGTAACTTAAATTGTGTGCACTAAATAGTGTTATGAACAAACGGTAATTATAACATTTCCGAAGTAGAGTTTATACCTTGCATATGTTTATTGTTCAAATATGAATTTAACTAGCATAATACATAATCAAATTAGATAATTGAACGTACGCTTTATACTTATTGTTGCATACAATATCAGAACACATGTAGTGTCTGTTTCTAGTGGGCTATGTCATGTTTGATTATTCCTGGACTTATTGTTCATCCGTTGAGAAATCTATATGACGTAGTGTTTTCGAAATAAATCGTGTTTCAACATAACACTAAGCTTGTAATTCGGAAAATAGCACGATTATGTGATATGTACAACACAGCTGACTATACTGTCGTAAGACGACCATACGTACACACTTTTATTTTCTATACAGTTGCATATAGACAGAACTATGAAAACGTTAACTGTATTATTTGCAAATCTGTAAATTCCGTTTGTTGCATGTTGGACTGCTGATTGGTACTTCAAAGTAACAGTTTTGTTTGCATGTAGCATACATGTAATGAGTTGCTATTTAATGTAATACTGGGATTGGTTAATGATGAAGCAGATGTTATTGACATATTGATGAATGGTTGGATTAAAGATAAGGCGATAAATACCATAAACGTGCGCAAGGCAGTCAGATAAGTTGGATTTGATGTTTGCCTGTTTTTATTATATTTCCTGTGTCCAATGTCTGGTTTGTGTAATGACATTCGCATACATGAGTGTGTGGTATTTTAGTGCAAACGAAATTATAGTTTTTTTTTTTTTTTTTTAGTTTTCCGGTTGATAAATTCAAATAATTTATTCAAAACACGTTTAGGATATATGTTTCACTTAAACTGAATCAAGTTTCAAAGACAACACATTTGATATAACCATGGAAATACAGGGAAGGAAACACTTGACATTTGTACCTGTTCTCTGAAAACACTTGCTAATGGGTAACATTACACATTTTATAAAAAAAAACACCATTTACTGACAAAGGACATAATCGTACCAACTTCCTTTCACACATACAAGCAGTTATATTTAATATTCCCGATAAGTACGTACGCATAGAATCTCATTTTGTGTTATATATTCTTCCAGTATTATCTGCGTGCATGCTTAGTTGTTTTGTAAACTTATCAACGCCGCAGTAGTGTCATTTCGACTATTTTTGTAATGCAATCTGTCGTTTAAATATCATATACTTTAACTTGCATTCAATGCGTTTTATATCCAACATAATTTAGGTATTCGATATGGTCAGTTTCTAAAACATATAATTACAATGCATAACACCATTTGACTGTCTTCTTCACTTATTAATGTAGCTATTGTAAATATTCCATTATAAAGACACTTTATGTTTAACGTTTGAATTGTATAAATAATTAAAATGATGTTATTGTTAAGACGCATTGTTTGAATCAAAACGAAAACTGTGAATTCTTTTTTGTGTCTGGTTGCATCGTGAGATTATATATGTTAATAATTAACGAGTATGTTTCAAAAGGCTTTTATAATTTGTTTATGATGTCTAATCGGAGTGACATATACTATTGACGAGTTTAAAGTGATTTGAGATTAAAACCGCGAGTATATGTTACGTACATATACTCAATACAAGTTATAACGATATAACTGAAATGGCGATATTTTCTTATTGCCTTTATATTATCAACACGTGTATCTAATGTTCGTAGACGTGATGTGATGTGTTTGTTATCCAACCCAGTCACACATAAACTAACTAACACTGTGTAATACCTCTTAACAATACACGTAACAATTTCTGAATAATGCTATAAAGAATTCTCGGAATGATATGAAAGATAATCTATATGAAACCCATTGTTACGCAAACATTGAGCCAGTTCACTGTACTTTGGAGAGAACACAGAAATGAATGTAATGGCGTCAAGAATGATGTCATTTATGCTATTATTTTCGCAATTACTTAAAAAGGTTCGCACTACATGTACTTAAACGTTCTCTGCTGACAGTACGTTATTAGTGAAGGAGAATGACTGTGTCAATATAAATATCTTGCTACGTCTACAGTTCGTATATGATGGTTTTGGACTCTATACTCATAAAGAATATATATTTTTGTCTGCACAACAATACCACTCACTGATGTCTGTGAAGGTCATGACACAAACCAGAAATTGTCTTGCCAAAGATGTTATTTTGATGGTTTCATAATTCTTTTCTAAACAGCTTTTTTCGTTTTACTAGTTATGGCATTTGTTTTAACACATATATCCAATTTACATAATTATATACCAAGATCGTTAAAACCCATTAGCAAATAACAAATCCGACTGTTGCTAATTGCCTTGCTTTTAATATCGTGATTTTGTTTAATTAATTGCCTAATTTATAATCCAACGAACCATCAATATGTCAATTTAATCTGTTTCATCATTAACCAACCCCAATCACACATGCACTAGTTATTTATTACATCGTACATGCAAACAGAAGTGCTACTTTAAAGTACCAAAAAAAAAAGATGCAACAAACGCAATTTCCTGAAATACAACTAATATGGGTCTCGTTTTGTTCTGTCAATATGCAACTGTATAGATAAATTATAGGTCGTACGTATGGGTGTAAGACGACAGTTAAGTCAGCTGTTTTGTAAATATAACATAATTGTGCTAATTTTCTTAAAAGCTGATGGTAATGTTAAACAAACCATTTCAATCGACATACTAAGACGTATAGATTTCTCAACGGGTTTACACTAACGCCCTAGAAACAGGCACTACATGTGTACGATCATTTATCTTATTTGAAATATGTCAAATTATAATTTCTGCCTTGAAATTCCATATTTGCAAAATTAATATTGTAACATATGATTGGTCTTTATTGATTAAAATACCCTTTAAATAAATAATTCGTACAATATTTTCTAGAAATGTTAATTTTATTTATTCACGAATTATCTTTAAACGAACAATCTTCCTAAAAGATAAAAAGTCATGAAATATTAACTTCCAGTAAAAATAACCAAAGGGTCAACTTCAATCGAATGCACACTTAATATGTGCTGGTTGCTCAATATCAGTTGTTTCAACTCATTGCTCTGATGACAAACTGACGCATTTGTTATATCGAGAACCCACTATATGAGCTGAATGTCAATTTAATGTACGTACATTTCCAAATATTGGTACATAAAAATTCATGTAGACAAGAAAAGGTTGGAGTTCGTGTCTTTACAGTCATATTCAACCCGTCTCAAACTTGTTTATACAACTTGGATGGTTTTATTTTAATGACAGGGCAAATGTTTATCGCGGGTAATGGTATTGTGTTCAACGAACTGGCTGTTTTTTGTGATCGACATGTCTGTAATCGTTTAATAGCACATTCTTACACACACTTACACTCATTTAAGCAAATATTAACACAATAACAGGTTCTTTTATATGGTTTTATAATGATAAATACTATGTGTAGTGTGTGTTTATTTAACAGTTATTTAAAAGGATATTGCATCCGAAAAGTATAGTATTACATGTACAATTATACTGTTTGAAATGTTATAAAACAATTACACCAACATGGGAGGAACAATTACAAATGCAACGAAAGTGTTTCTACGAAATTAAATTCAAAGATATGTACGAGTGCATATCACAATTTGCAAAAAAATAAACAACCAGAGGGAGCAAATGTCTATACGTTTTCTATGATTTTGGGTTAAAAACAAATCGAAAATAATATAATTCTAAATAAATAGCAATTATGATACTCCAACAGTATTTAACTTTCTTATAAACATCCGTTAGCCGTTTATGTCAGATGATTGAAAGTGCGTATTTTAGGTGCATTTATAAATCGTAAATGTTAGGAGAGTAATTCGATAACGTCATATTGATAAATATACCATTATAAAACAAGCGGTTTCATGCAAATACTTTTATTTGTTCTAGAATATATTAAAGTTAGTCTAAGCTTCCGTTTATTTTGCGTTTCGATTGTAATCCAGAGAACATAGGCCATAACCAAAAGCACGGTCGTCACATTACTAAAAAGGCTTATTATCACAGAGCACTTTGCTTTCCGCTCGCCTTGTTTCGGGTCGCCGTCTCTGTAAAATCTTGAAGCCGATAAGGAGAGATATATTGCAACGAATCCGAGGGGTATGTTGAAGCACAGGCAAACAAGGCACGCCAGTGTCAGGTTTGTATCTGGAACGTATGTGGTTTCATAGTGTTGTTTTCCCGTTGGGTTAACGATGTGGGTTTTCCTTTTGTCCTTGGCACTCGATGCTTGTTTCTTCGGCTCTTTCGTCTGCATGTGCTTTATTGGATTGACACTTGTGAATTGTGTTGGTTTAGGTCTGTCTGTCATGATGGATGTTTCAGGAGAGTCCATACTGGCTACAGACTGTTAATTTATCTTCCTGTTTTTTTATTGTGTGACTATCAAAGGACTCCTCCAGTCATCGAAAAACCTTGTCTCTGAAACAGTGTTAGAAATACATGGTACGTTAAAAAGCTGTCCCTATATAGAAAAATACATTACACATTGTATCCTGAATAGTCAAAATATTGACCCAAAGACATTATTTTTCCAATTACGTTCATGATTATTTTCATGTTATTAAAATGAAATTATTAAAAATGTAAGAAAAAAATATCACAGTTACAGACAATTAATTAGCAAATAACGTGTTCGACGTGGACAACACGTGGAAAATGAAATAAATATAACTGTAACGAATACTATAAAAAACAATAGTGTTTGTAGCAATAATCTTTATCCGTATATCATGATTATCTTCATTATAATTAGATTAACTTCCAACTGTAAAAGTGACACAGGTCAGTATTGCAAGCCATGTGATATCTCACAACGATTTTTAACATTCATGATATCTACTGACATTAAATGACACAGCTGGTGGAATCAAGATGATTGAAATACGTGCGCAAAGTAACGTCATAGAAGACGTTTATTTACTCACGTTGACATCAAGCTATGTATAACTATATGTAAATGACACAAAACTGTAAAGTGTACGTCAGTTAAACATTATGTATGTCACTGTCTGTCTGTTAACACCATTTGAACAATAAAATAAATATGAAAGTAATGAATGATATAACACACACTATCGTATGAAGCAAACACTTCTATCAGTATTTCATGATTAACTTAAATAAAATTGAAATAACTGGTCAAATCTATGTCGAACATAAACACGCCATTAGCTTGATAATGTATAAACATTTGGACGAAACATGGTGATCTAGCAGAAGCTGCACAAGTCATTTGCAAAACGTTCGTCATTTCACAATAATGGTTAACATTCATAATATCTACTGACATAAATGGCATGGCTCAAGATATCAAGATAATTGAAGCACGTAAGAACAGTATCGTCAGAGAAGAGGTATGCGAGGAATCTGATAGGACAGGTGTTACATCTACCTGTCATTATTGACGACTATAATTGTAATAAAAACCAAGTGTGCCGCACATACAACTTTGCATGGTATACAAATTACACACATCCACAGGTGTCTGCAGAGTAAGAGTTATGAACATAGTTGTGATTTTAGTTAAGATAATCGTATTGTAATTTGTCGTTGCCTTGCATTAAGAAAGCAACTATGTTTAACATTATGAGTCGAGTGACCAGTAAAACAAACTTCAAATCAAATTAATATATTGATAATTAATTTATGTTAATTTTTAAATCGTGACAGCAAAATAAAATAAAATACTTTGTTTAATGTATTTTAATACATTAAACACTAATAAACAATAGCGAAAATGAATTATTAAATATGGTATGTTTATTACATTTGACATTAACAATGCCCTTAACTTATCTGACACATGTCAACTTCTTGTACATGTATATATATATCGGTTTAAAAATGATTGTCAACGTTAAATACAGCAATACAGATACATTATCAGGTTAACATGACAACAAACAATTTTCAACAAAAATATATCAAACAATTCATAATTCACCGCGTGCATACCTCATTAGATATCCGGCCTCAATGTTCACATCCGACGCCATGCATTGACATTAGCATAAAGAAAAGTCAAACATCGGCATATCGTATTCAACTAACGCTGTAATCCACGTATAGTTTGTTTTTCTACAATAACCACCTCGTTATCCAAGCAAACCGTTCTATGCCACGGTAACATCCAATAACTGACTGCACTTGCTTTTGACAGCTCACTAACGATCCAATAAATCAACGGTAACGATTTATTCTTCAGGACTCCTCCCTTAAAACAGCAGCACATGCAGAAGCTATTTACATTTGGATATATTACAAATATTCTCACAGACGCACATAAATTACAGCTATTTCCAACATTAATTCTTGCTTACGTTATTGCGTGGTACCATTCAACCGCGTAACAATAACAATGCGTTATTGGTGTGGGATAAATAAAACATTAAGGCAAACGAAATTGTTATAACCTATATAAAAGTCTTCGTCATCTGGAAATAAATAAAACATAGGGAGTCTATGCAATTAGCAAACATAGGTGCGCGTCTGTAACAATTATGAGTTTGTTTGTATTACCCCTCCCAGCCAATACTTATACTCAACTAAATTCCTACCACGCGTTATTATTCTATTGTTGTTTTATAATAGCAAGCTGTGAAACAAAACAACCATCACCACATTTCTAATACAACAACAACATTCAAAAGCATTTAACAAGCATGTAACATAACGTTTGCGGTGCCATCACGTGTTTAGGTATATTGAAACATCTTAATTACATACTTATTACATTTAATTCATTCAAAAGCATGATGAAGTTCAAGTGCGTTGTTTTTCTCTCCAAAACTATCATAATTCACAGGATCTGAACTATGATGAAGAGAACCTATGGATGGGTTCTGAATGAACATTATTTGCTTGAGTACAATTATGAACAAAATAATGTATAGGATTGTCTCTTGTATCAACACACTGATATCATAACTCCAAACTGAACACTCACTTATAATTCACAAAGTAAACGAATTTAACACAAAGTAATTGACATTAATCTTTCCTCAGATAGCTCCATAGCATGTTAATGCTGTGAAACAAGTATATCGTTAGTGATGTATAACAGTCTTTAATCCCTCAAAAAGGCGGTTTAGTTCGTATACTGCGGATTTCATAATTCTGATTAAACTTATTCCAAGTCCAAAAGTATTATAAAAAAAGTATCACCAAATACATTAATTGCGAATGCGAAATATTAACACACAAACACACGCAAACTTTCTGGCATCGCAGTCAGTATGTTAACCTCATTCGCAAGTTTGTTTAATAGAAGTACTAAAATACTAATGAACTCAAACCGCAGAATGTTCGCCAATAAAGCGTTGTTCACATGTCATTACCACATACGGTTTCATTGTTTCGTCTATTCTGGAACTACACTTTCATCGTTGTTTTTTGTTGTCGAAGATACTTGTTTTAAAAGAACAATTCAATAAAGCGTAAGTTTCGTGTTCCGTTTTGCGGACTGCACAGCCTAATCTGGTACGAAACTTAAGGCGCATGGATTTTCTCAGCCCCGTTGTTTTTCAGACCGAGTCTTTAATACGTTGTTAAAGTCCTGTCGACAGTGACTAGAAATGTTTTCACTAAACTTATCCAGCTTTATAAACTTAGCGATGTATGCACCATCTCATCTTCCGTTTATTTTGAGTTTCGATGGTAATCAAGAGAACATATAACATAACCAAATGCAAGGTCGTTAAGATACTAAAAAGTTAAAAAAAATATCATATTCAACTAAGAAGAATCATCATACATATGTTTTTATTACAATCACAACTTCGTAGCCTAAACAAACCTTTTATACCATTCCGTCTTCCAAGAAATAACTGCAATGGCATTTGAAAGCACATGGGCAATCCAATAACTCAACGGTAAATCTTCAAGATGCTTTCTTCAAAACGCAGCACGTGCACCAGTAACAAACGTTTGGCTATATAACAAATATGTTCATAGACACGCATGACTGTAAGCTATTCCCCACATGAATTATATCTTATGTCATTGCGTATTACCATTTTACTAATAAAACCGATTAACAATAGCAATGTCTGGTTATTATCGATGTATTAAGACAAACGACTGTTTTAAACCCCTACAAAAACTTGTTATTTGTCTACAATAACTAAAATATACTTGGTAACCGCAATTTGCCTACAAAATTGCGCGTCTGTCCAACATATACAACTGTTTGTATTTCACCCTTTCGAGGCAAGACATATAATTAACTCAAGAATAGACTGTACAGACTGTACAGACTGTACTTTGGGACGACTCTCTACAACCATGAATTAACCCCCTTTTTCTCCAGAGCGCGGTTCATTTACATAATAAGGAGCTATCAGATGAAAATTTAAATTCCATATGAATGTTTTCTATGTGTATAGTATAGAATGTAGTTCTAGTACCAAAGAACAAATGTAATGGTTATCTTCTAGAATGAAACAATAATAAGGAAATACTATATTGACAATAATGTGTCAAGCGATACTATTGATCTGTATTTTTATGTTAAAACTGTTGATCAACAATACAACACTCGCAGCAGTTTTATTTACACGACACCTGGTTAAAATTTAAACTTATTTTAATGGATATGAAACAGAACACATGTAACACAATGCCGGCTCTGGCAATTATCGGCATTGAAAAAAATAATACGTATTACAAATATAGTCCATTCATATAATTGAAAAGCATGTTTAAGATAAGGATCAAATGAGTTTTATTTCTTACAAACTTACATAATCCAAATAGGGTATGCAGTGTAACGTTTATCATATTTAAGTACATTATTAATGTATATTTAATAAAATAGCGTATAGAATGTAGTTCTAGTACCAAAGAACAAATGTAATGGTTATCTTCTAGAATGAAACAATAATAAGGAAATACTATATAGTTATTTTTCACAAAACATATGGAATTTAAATTTTCATCTGATAGCTCCTTATTATGTAAATGAACCGCGCTCTGGAGAAAAAGGGGGTTAATTCATGTTAGTAGAGAGTCGTCCCAAAGTACAGTCTGTACAGTCTGTACAGTCTATTCTGGAACTACACTTTAATCTTTGTTTTTTGCTGTTGAAGATACTTGTTTTAAATGAACAATTTAATAAAGCGTAAGTTTAGTCCCGTTCTGCAGACTGCACAGCCAGATCTGGGACAAACTTTAGGCGCATGAATTTTCTCAGCCCCGTTGTTTTTCAGACCGAGACTTAAATACTTTGTTAATGTCCTGTCGATTTTGACTTCGTTATGTGTTCATTTTTCAGAAAGCGATTTAAAGTCGCATTTTCCCGAATACAGTATTCGGACAAAAGACTCCTTCATCTTCCACTACAAACCTTAAAAAAGAGTTTGAAAAAAATGTTGCTACAATGTATCCGGCACTAACATTGTATGGTAGAAAATCCTACTGTATTCAGGTTTCTTGTAAATACAAATTGAACCTTTAAAGTAATGTATGTTTTATGTTAAGTTGCATAAACAAGTGTGTGCGTGTCCAGATTCAACTCTTTCATAATAATCCAAATGTTGGATTATTTTGATATATGTTCTGTACATATTATAATAGGCGTATTTATGTTTGGTTGATGTATACATGGACACAAATAATTCTTCAATTTGGACTTATTGCAAAGACATTTTTGTTTCAGATTTAACATGACATGCTGTACCAGCTGTTGTTAGACAATAGCCGATAGATGTAATCAACGATACTCTAGCCAAAGTATTTTTGTTTAATTTAATCGCGTGAAACGTTCAATTACTATAAATAGATGATGAATACTGTTTCGTAACAAACACATACACAAATAAACTCAAACTATAGTTCTTTGCATTTTATTAAGTTTTTAACATAATGTGTCAAAATCCATATAATTCTTCTATTAATTAATAACGTTTCCAAGATATGACAAAATCAATCCAAATCCACCCAAATTCCGGAAATAATTAAAATAACTTATATGTAATAAATATATCCGCTCTGTAAGATCCTTCTACTCTTGAGTGGCCAAAGTAGCCCTGCTTAAAAACATGTATCGTTACATAAACAAGTCAACTTGATAAATCAGGCTAGGCTGTTAGAGTGCATATAAGGGCGTATTTACTATCTGGTAAGAGCACAGACGCGAACAAAACATCAATTAACCATGTAATCTTGTCACCATCCATACTTAAAACAGACTGCACCCAGTTCATGTACTACCAAGACACAAAAAAGTTATGTATTCCGAGACTAGATTGATGTACATATATGCACGGAAGTGTCATCGACCACCATTACCGATAGTTATTGATGGGCAACTTAATAACATGTTGAGTTTATCCAATACGCTACAATACGTTTTTATGCCATTGATCAACGTTTGCATTCAAAACAATTCGATCCAGAAGTATATGAAACTTAATGTACTTTCTGTTTGTTTGCTTCAAATTGAAAAGTTATTTATTCGCCAGAACATATAAACCATCCTTATTTCTGATGTTTCGGGTATTTGATCTGAAATGATGACACTGCCATTTCTCGATGTAGTGTGTGGCATCTAAAATGTTGATATCAATTAATGTCTGGTTAAACTGTTAAAGTCCTTTCAGTTTATGTCAATATACTTCTGATTAAAAAAGATTTAAGCATAATTGTAAAGAAAATCGATATTCGTCTTAACAAATTAACACGTGGTGTTTAAATGAATATGCTCATACATGTGAACGATGAAAAATCACGATATCATATACTTAAAGTAATAAGCGGTATTTGCGAACTAAAACCCATTTACTCATCGAGTTATATTGGGAAATGAATTCGAGAGACATGACCCATGTTATTATTAGAGAAATTTGTGTTGACCTCCACTATGTATAAACAATCTAACTTACGACAGTTTCGTCACGAAGTAAATATATAATACGTGTTGCCAATACATGAATTACTATTTGCATAACCGTTTTGAATTATGAAAAAATATTATTATTTACATGTACTTAATGTTTTTCCAGTGGTAAGTATAGAATTTAAATTGATAATTCATTATTTGAAACACTTAAAATTAACAGTGACAATTATCGATAATGTTCACTGTTATGCAAAACACTCGTGAACTAATTATTTTCTATGATCTCTCGTTAATTAAAATCGATATTCCACCAAATCCAAATCAATACTCTTATTGTCAGATACATGTATTCGTATTCTCTATGATATGAAATTTGGACTAAAAACAATATAATAATCAAGTATTTGAAAAATAAGCCTAATTATGATATATTTGCACAACTTGATTCATCCAGAACATCATAAACCTTAAAGTAATTATATTTAAACTAATTACTCATATATAATTTATTATATAGTCTGTGTTATTTAAATTCGTTTGTTAATGTCACATCTTTTCAAGAGAATGTAACTTTATAACTGAAAAGAAACGTAAAGGAAATTTAGGAAAGTATTCTTTAAGTAATTTGTATATAATGTGATATTTTATTGCTATTGTTTGTATATCAGTCGGTTGATCAGTTATTTTAGACTGTAAAAGTATGCTAAAATAATTTACTTATGATCACAAGACTATTGTAAATGTAAAGACAAAATATATTCAGATATATATATTATATATCACACAAATGTACGTGAATAGGGCAATCTGCAACACTCATACATAATCATATATATGACGTATTTCCGGTAAATGGCGGGCAGAATAAAACTGATCGAGCGGCGTTTATATTTAAAATCCTAAGTGTTAAACATTATAAGAAGTGAAATTCGCGGTTCATCAGACAGTTGGAATGGCTAGTGTATCGGTTATTGGGATTAAAGGCTCTATGGATGAATCAGATTCAATACATGTGACGGAATATTCAATCCCCGTGCAAAACCGATTCAAATAAAGACAAAATGGCTGCATCGAATCGTCCGACGGCTTTCAAACAGAACAACGAAAACCAAAATGGAAAAACGTGAGTATTGTAGCAGTAACACAGAAAACGTCGTTAATATGAAAATTGATGATAAACTGTTGTGCATTTTAAAAAAAACGGAACAGTATGGCACATAAGAGCCTGCACTTGCTTATAAAATTGTATCGAATAAATAACAATTTCGACGTTATTTTTTATGAAGAATAAAATGGGACCTACACGGATATATATTTCAAACAAGATTTCACATTTTCATAGAAATTAAACCACACGAAACTAATAACTATTGCGCCGACCTGGACTAGGCCGATTCGTCTACGAATATTTATGTCCGTTTCGATCGTCGCAAACATTACTCTAAGCTATTTACACGGTATGTAAACATACTTAATAGACGTCTGTATAGACACACATTTAAATCAAAGCTCACCATTTGATTAGAGGAGACTACACATACAAGCAGTATTTGATATTCGTAACAGGAAACATGGGTACCATGAACAGCAAACCAAGGTTATAGATTTTATATTGCTAAATACATATTTGTTTTCATTTTAATGTTGCATTTACATGTCGACAGTATAAATGTTAAAAATTGATGTGTTATTATAAACGTCGAAGCGCATTAACGTACGTTAATTAATAAATACTTCAATATAAAGCGCAAAGGAACGCTAAATAGTAAAAGCTGGAGTACTAAAGATTTTAAAGTAATTGTATGTTGAGATTGTATTGAAAAGACTTAAACATTTTTTTTTTAAATAAACATTGCTAAGGTTATATACGTCTATAGCAAAAGAAGACATTTCGAAATCAATAACTGCAAGAAAAAACTCTACAATCATATTCAGCGTCTTCAAAAGATAGCATGCAAAAAAGATAGGTAACTAAATTAGAAATCCCATATGTATAACAATAACGCGGATATACATGATTAGGAAAAGCAAAATAAATATTCACGATCCGTTTATCATATTTCACACATGTACATGTATGTATATGTTCTACCTAAATGCGTTTAAACATAATATCATCTTTGCGTTTAAGTTTTGAGTTTAAACCGGTACAAAGCGATATGTATAACAAACGGAGTTCCCGTTAGAACCAAATCATGTTTCATTACAAGGCGCACCTTTTGGTTTAGTACAGACTACTTTCGTGTATTAGTCATTGTTAAAATAACAGTTTTCGCCAATTGCCGAGATGATAATTTGCATATGGGAGAGCAAGTAGAATTTAAATAATGTCATATTTCACGTACATACACTCTGTTTAAAAAACGAAGGTATGTATGATCTCTTACGTTGGTTACATTAGTTTCAATGTCATGTTCGTATTATTAATAACACATTTTATTAAATAGATTTGCAAATGTATGTAAGTAAGTATCCTGTGTTTAAACATATGCATACGAAATAAACAAATTTATAATGTTCATAATCATGGATCTTTATGGTGAGGCCGCTTACTGAGGGAGCAAATACGACGTAAACTGGATAATATTTCAACAATTGAAGCTAGTTTTGTTGAGTAATCAGTCTTGGTTAACAAAACATTAAATTATTGGACCAAAATTCCAATACATTATTGTATTATGCATACATTGGTGTATAAAGTATTGTTCTGTTCTGATTTCCCGTATTCGAGTGATAGACGTTTAAATTACCGCGAATATCCCACCACTCCCCACAGATCTCATGTTACATGTTTTCGGCGAGCAGAACAAAACGATTCTACCAAACAATACAACTTAATATCTTTGTGTAACAACACAGGCACTGGTGTGTAGCTTTTTAACATTGTTTATTGATACACTATTGATTTCCGTCGTCGGCTTGGCATGGTTTTGTTTGAAGTACGATTTTTTAAATCATTGTTTTACTTTATTCAATAAAAATTAAATTCAATTTATTTAAACAAAGTTTCATGTTAACTTTACTAGAAAAAATGTAACCGGTTAACCGATCGTTCAGTAGGTAAACCGGTTAAGATGTGGCATCTCTACTTAAAAAGGCATGCTTCTTTCTTTAACTTTAAAATGTCCCTACCAGGGGCGGTGCGTGGCCGAAATCGCTGTTCCTCGAACAACAAACAATGAACAGCATTTTAATATAAGCTGTGGTAGCTATGGCACCGGGTAGGGTCAGGTCAAATATATGGCCGGGGATGGGGGCTTGGGCCCCGGGAACGCTTGAAAGTTGACATTTTGTAGCACAAAGTACACGCATTTTTGTACATTTAGACCTTAAACTAACCTGATTGAGTTGTACTAGAATTTAAAGTTTCCCCAAGTGTTGAGTAAAGGCATGATTAAATTACAAAAAACTACTCCGTATTCGTGTGTATGTCTACTGGTAAAGCGGGTATCTCGATAGTTGTGTCTGCCAGGATAGTATGGTTTAACTTGAGAAAAAAACCGACATAGACCTTAATACATCCTTACGTTCTAGTTTTTTTTAATTTTAATTTGCTATTAGTATTTCCTTAAAAAAACCAGGCCTTACCATTAGTCATATCCTGCTTTCTTTCTGACGGAATCCGATCGACTTTGATACGGTTAACCTGTTGCATCTCTAATGTTAAAACACCGTTTTTTATATATAGTCCAAGATAAATAATATGCTATTTACACTGAAGTATCTTGCAATAAAGACAACAGAGGCAACGCGCCTTTTGTAATCTTCAAATGGCCAATCAGGCTTACATCTATAACCATATATTAAATCCATGATTATGTAGTTACTCAAATATTTTAACTTATTCAATTTGTTTGCACTAAGTTTCAATTAATTTAGGCTCGATAGTGTTCATTTCAAACTAGCTATATCTACTAGATACATCTAACATTTAAATTCTTATCGATTAAGTTAAAGAAATTTACAATACCTCCCCCTCTGGTGTTTCTAGAGCTCAAGTGATAAAACGAAGCCATGCAATAGACTTTAGTATTAAAATTAAACAATGAGAAAAGTCATATATTTACCAAACATGTCATATACCTTATGACAATAAAATGCATCAAGGGAAAAAAACGAACATAATAATCAATAATTGATTTCAATATACCGTTTTTCGAAGACGCATATACAATACGATTTAAAGTGGTATTTGCCGCAATCATTACTTTGTTTCTGACGTTTGTAAGTCCGGACATTTTCATATTTACAGTAAAATTCGAAATATCATTTCAACATTCGTTTACAACCCTTCTGGTTTTGTTTAACTTAATATTTGCCCGTACACAGCATATAACCAGTTTTCCGAAAGTCAGGTTATGGATAGTACACTGTGAACAGATCGTTGGCTTCACAAACAGTCTGAAAAGGAAAACCTCTTTAATAAGTAAACATGCTCTATCGTATGTAAAGTTTATTTTGGACAAATATTAAGCAATATGTTGTTAGCTATCATAAATATATGTTGACATTCATAATCAAACAGAATTGCAAAAACGCAGCATAATTACATTACATTACTACCGAAGACCGGAAAACACACGCATTTGATCGATAACTGCAAGCGTCTTTCACTTTTAAACATTAATTACAAAATAGCTACACAATACATTATAGCTGCGCATAAAACCTCATATAATCAGAACAAATCAAACCTGATTTATCAAAAGAAGGTATATTGGTGAAAACGCATGAATGTTGCAAGAAATATCAAAAACTGGATAAAATCAACGAAACCTGTCTTATTTTGTTCTGATTTTAATATAGCCTTTGACAGTTTCGATAATGAATTTTTGTTTAAATGCCTTCTTTATTTTGGGTTCAATGTACACACTGTACAGTTGATTATGCTTTTCTATAAAATTGCAAAATCGTTTAGGTATACAAACAAATCGGTCAGATAAGGCTGCCAACTATCGACTTACCTTTTAATTATCTGCATTGATATAATGTCGATATACGTAAAGTTTAACAAACAAGTAAAATGAATACCACTGAGTAATGCAGAACTAAAACAAAGACTTTCATACTTGACGGTTCGTGTACATTGATTGAAATATTAATAACAAGCATAGACGTTTCCACATTATTATCCGTACTTACATTAAAATGGAATAAATTTACGATCCATAGATAAGGTGCACTCAAAAATAGCCAATTTGAGTTTTGCAAACACAAACAATTCGTCTGGAGCTCTTATCTTGCCTTAACAAAAGGGAAATAATTTAGCAACGAACCAGTAGAAATAATGTCATTAAATATGCCTTAAAAAGATCTCTTTTTTTAAAACGTGCTTAAATAACTGGAAATGGTGTAATATTATTACCATATGCTGATTACGTGCTTTAAGGGACTGTAAACCAAGAATTACGAAAAAAGAAAATTATTATTGATTAAAATATCACGACTGGTATATAACTTTACTTGAACAACTTTTTTTTTATGTTTACTTTATTTTTTATTTATTTTTTATTTTTACTGGGTATGCATACCAGGTAACTACCAGTTAACTATTAATAACGCAAGTAGATTGATCATCATCGTTACGTGGTACACCCACGAATGCAAATTGTGCATGCGTAGTGAATTGTATATATTTTATATATATATAATGATCAATCTACTCGCGTTATTTATAGTGTGTATATCGATATGTCACCTATTTTCGCGATGTACTTTCGATTTGTAATTGTAAAAAATACGGTATTTTAGAACTTTTCGTTTTTGTAATTCGTGGTTTACAGTCCCTTTAACGTGTCCATTAATAGATAAACTTGATATCACTTTTTTAAAAGAAAAATATTTAACATGACACTGTCGGTTCGAATTTATAATAACACAAACATCGGTTAACATAATATCATTTAACCCTTCTATTGATTTTATCAATTTACAATTTCTAGCCTTTGTACATAATTTAATAATACAAAAACTGACATCAAATGTGTTTACGTTTAGGGCCACGAATGACTACAGCGGAGGCGAGTACCAATGGGAGTCGACGATGCCATGCTCCGAATGTGACGGCCAGTGTTTGCCCGGATGTTGTAAGATGGGGAACGGAGGTGAAAGTACCGGCACAGGAGGCGGGTCGTGTGATGGAAGTGGTGGTGGCGGTGGTGGAGGTGGAGGTGGAGGTGGAGGCGGCGGTTGTGGAGGAGGTTGTGGTGGATAAGAGCTTGCATTTAATCTTTAAATTTGAATACTCTAATACGCATATGTAACAACAATATTTTATTAAACGACTCTTTTGTTAATTACGATAATCACATTGTTAATGTTGAAAAAACAGTATGTAAAGACATAAAGAAGACATTAAACTTGACATGAATCAATTATATTGCGTTACCTTATTCAGATATGTAAGTTTAATAATTCCATGTATGCATGCACGTTATAGTAGTATATAGTGGAATTTTCTTGTTTTGGTATTTTAGTTTTTAACCGGGTGTCATTTGAACACGTTAGAAGCGTACGCAACTACAATCAGACAATAACTAACCCTGCAATATGGAATGGAAACACAATACTTGAAGTATTTGACATATACCATTGAATTGCAGCCTGAACCTTCCATAGGCAAGCATGGTTCCTATTTTCGACCTATCATCATATAAAGGGGAAATATAATCTGAATCTATATTGATAGCCATCAATGCACATATATAAAAAATTAACAGGTCGCCGTGGCGTTGTGGAAATGGTGTCCGCATATCGATCAGGAGGTCACCGGTTTGATACACACTGTGGGAGCGTTATTTAGATCTCCCCCAAAGACACCAAGTACTGGCTCCAGTCCCAGGAAACGGACTCGAGAGCGTTT
The DNA here is from genome assembly GCA_007657795.1 of Dreissena rostriformis. Classification (NCBI taxonomy): domain Eukaryota; kingdom Metazoa; phylum Mollusca; class Bivalvia; order Myida; family Dreissenidae; genus Dreissena; species Dreissena rostriformis. The sequence goes on along the minus strand of VMBQ01007181.1, from coordinate 25,390 downwards.
CATATTAGCCATAGGCTTTCGATGCAATCGAGCTAAAATAAATAGGTTTAAACTAAATATACAGTTAATTATGAATGAAATGAAACAAGAGTATTAAATCTTTAACATGAATAGGTACCCTGACCTGTGAAGGACACACGTTGGTAATGTTTATGACGCATCATGTGGAGATGTTATCTCAAGTTCTATGAATAATAATAAATACACTCCTTCTAGAAATAAATAGAAATATAATACTATTGAAATCCACAAGTACACTTTAACAATGTACTAGCATACACAGTTTAAAACAGCAATTACGAGAGGCGCCCAGATTATATTTGGAAATTGCTGTATACATGTTTAGTTAGTACCGCGTTAAATTCCCGTGGAAATTGTGTGTACTCTATCGCGTACACTCATAATCTTGATGATTCAAACTGCATGTATAGCATGGTGCGTGAGACATTTGTGATAACGTGGAAGACCATACACACGTATAGAAGTTTTCAGAACGAGTTGAGAGCATGGTGATATTCGATGTCCTTGGGCTCCATCCGAAAATGTGTAGGTTTATTTACGAGTGTCATGTATCTCATATTGAGCACATACTTCAATTAAGGTACTTTCGAAAGAAAAAGTTTGCGTCATTTTTTTTGTTCAAATATAAACTTGCCGCCTCTCGTATGTATTAAATCAAGTTTACCAAAAAATGAAAAATTAATGTTAATTTTATAATAATGTAAACAATGGATGTGAAAAGTATGTTATTATTGAATAAGGAGTAATGTTCGGTATACAATTTTGTTCTACTTAATATTACCCGTTTTGTAGATAGGCCACTTGTTTGGCAGCCTATGAATGACAAATATATTATAATAGAAATCGCTTGAAGCTAACGTTACGATCGTCATGAATAATATACAAACACAAAATAGTCGTTGGCTATACAATTGTTCGAGATATTTATCATTTGATCGTGATGATATGGTCATAAAACTGCGTCAGTTTGTATAGCCATGAAATTTAATACCGTCAGTGACAGTGGGTATACACTGGAAAAATAATTTGTTTTAAAACACACCCAGTGGCATTCAAACTTCTGCCTGCAAATGTCGCACACTTCAATGAGAGTTTGACACATAGGAGTACATTTATAAAACATGCGCATATGTATCTCTGCGTGGAGATTGGGAAATATCGGATCGGGCACGGCAAAGGACTAAATTAAATCGATTTAAATACTCGATTGCACATGTACGACTATGGAGTAAATCAAGCAGAGACAATACTAGTCGAAATATTAGGCTAACACGTATGGTCAAAAGGTTATTAAGATGCTTTCGATAAGAACGTGTGGCGTTTTGGGGTTTGTAATCCAATATATATAAATAGAGAGAGAAGATGACCTAGAGCCCAATTGCTCATAGATGCAGTCGGGCTATGTATAACAAAAACTTTGAATTACACAACTCACACTGGAGCCCATTTTTAATCTCAATCTAGAACTGTAAATGCCTCGTCTGAAATATTCCACACATGTCACTTTGCCAGAGAACATTTGTATTTCCGTTTAAAGAAACTGATTTCCCGACATTGCAAACTTCCTGCCTATGACGCTTTTTTATGTCAAGATATTGCCTGGAAATAAACTTTAGTTTGAACTTTCTCCAATTGATCTATATCTACATATTACATTCAAAGTTTAGTCTTTTTACAATTGCCAATATATGTTGAAGACAAAATTGAATAATACAATAAAGGAAAATAACTCTTACAATATGGAAGCAATAGCCATGGCTATTGTAAACCTCACATCCCCTCAATGCGATATACCTACCTTTTAGGTTTCAAGTTTATACGTCTTACAGATTTTAAGAGATTCTACGGCTAAAAAGTTCAAACAGAAATGTACAAAGGGCGATAACCCAAAATATATGTAAGCATGTGTTCTAGTGCTTGCGCATTTCAATTCCCCACAATGAGATATACCCATTTATTAAGTTTCAAGTTGATTTCAATATAAAGAAGTGAAACTCCAGAACCTGCAGCAGTATTGCATTTCTATCATATACACCTTCGTGGTCCTTTATTTATGACAAGGAACCAATTGCCAAAAAGGTACAGTACGGCACAAAACGAAACAACATATACACATAGTAGAATAAAGCTGGGGTCACCGCCTTGGAACGGTCAATGCGCAGCACTGGGGGTTTAAACCGGTTATAGAGCGCTCAACCTAACACTTGGCCCAGCAATATTCATGATACATATAAGTGTAAATAAAATTTAACCTCATAGCATTGAAACTCAAATTAAACAGTAATCAAAGGGAATAAAAACGCATTCAATTGTATTACTATTTAATTACCCAATGGTAGGAAGGAGACCAGAGAAACAGAGTTACAACTTTGTGCGGCACAATGAAATGAAATTACTAACACGCATCAACTACATCCCTTCTTTTTACAAAAAAGATTTAAAAATATAGCATCATATAGTTAATATATGAGATCATCATCGCGCACCTACAGGAAGAAGCAGCAATACTGGGTGTAAAAGATCTAAATTAACTACTTGATTGTTTATGTGACACTAATATACTAATATTAATAAAGTTGATCGATATAAACTCGAGTACATGTACCTTTTCAAGTTCTCAATTAGAGTTTGAGATATGATCCGTGCCAATTTTTTTTTCTTCAGTTTATAGCGTTTATTCACCTCATACATTATAAATTGTATCGTTAGTTTACATGTTAATTTGTTTATAATAGAGTTCTTTTAACAATTCAACTTGCTTGCTATAATAGAGGTAAAGATAATACATACATTACATCATAGAAACAATCATTCAGTTCACATACACAGACACATACACAAATGCCATGTTATGATACAAAAAAAAATATATGTATGATTTCGAAGTCGAATGCCAAATGACATAAAGAAGTTTCAGTGTGTGGCAATTAAACCACACGAACATATTCCGTACATTGGTTTTACAAAAGTTATACAAATATATAGGTATAATTAAAACACGATTTATACACATATTAAGGTATAATGAAACTCTAGAAACATAATTAGGGGAGACATTCTTGTCTACAAGTCTTAGATACAAGGGAAGTGACCGATCGCATATACGATACAATACGATATTAACCCATGTATGCCTAGTGAACTCTCCCATCCTTCTAAATTGGATCAATTTATTTTCAAAATTAGGGATGTCTAGTATATTTATTTCTATATTTAGAATATTTCTAACAGAAATTCCTTCAAGCAAACCGCACCAACCCAGATGAGACGCCGCATCATGCGGCGTCTCATCTGGGTCCACGCTGTTTTCCAAGGCCTTTTTTTCTAAACGCTAGGCATAAATGGGTTCAACATAAAATAATAATTGAAGCTGGACTCATCACTTTGGTACAACAACAGTCAACAATAAATCCAATAGAATGTGTTACTGTTTCTTTACGTGTTAATCTATATTTCAGTTTGAAAATGTAGCTAGGGCAGGTTTGGTTTTAATTATGAACGCATATGCGCAAACAGAGTATATGTATATGTAAGTATGCAAACCGAGCTGTAATTACAAATACATGATCATGTTTGTGATTTATCGCCCAGTCGCCATGTAAATGTACATCAAGTTTAGTTCTTCGTGAGTTATTACTGTTGTATTTTGTATGTTTGAATACGTCAACCATGTACTTTTCACCGAAAACGTGTATTGTTCTTTACTTTAAACATGGCTTGAGTTGTATGCAAGCAATACATAATGAATACAAACACCGTCGTCACATCACTAACAACATGACGTAAACTGAAAAACTCAATCATCTATAAAAGGGTGGGGGAATTGAAGGGTTAGTAGCGTAACGAAAATGGAACTCGTTCCTATGCGAAAACTAATTAAGTTCAATGTATCTAAAAGAAACTACATAAATTAACAACGTAAAAGACGACGTATTTTATTTATAACACAATTACATAAAAGGCTTCGCACTACAAAAACGTACCTAGGTGATAAAATGTTTATAGTTAAAGACAATTTTTGTGTCAAATATAAACATACCGCCACATGCACAGAAAATGCATGATAATTCGTCTCGCTTATAACTATATAGTTTTTTTTTTTAATTTGGCGTGTGTTTGTGTTTTGTTCCTGTTAAAGTGAGGTTCGGCGCGCTTTTTCAACCGGATTTATTTCACCGTTCTTTGTTTTTATAAACATGTGTCTAAATGACCAACAGGAAGAAATAATTACTTGATATATTGTATATGTATATTGATGTGTGCACGTGTATGTTCCGTGATAGTCATATTTCAAAATATTTTGTGCGTTAAATAATTGAAGAATAAATAGACGTAACTCACATCAAAAGTATTACATTGAGTTTAGTTATTTGTGCGTCTGAACATTTATTTGAAAGTAAGATATTTTTAATGACAACTAGTGATTATTGTTTTACAAAATATTTATACATACTCTAAATGTACTACATTTTTGTGCAATTTGATTTGTGCTTTTTATATTCATTTTAGAACGTTATTTGTTAATTTTGTTAATATATGCTTAACACATAATTTGAATAAGACTAGTGTAGATTTGTTTAAGATACAGATGTCTGCACCGGAAATAAGCAAATGCAGACATACTATTTAGTATTATGACATCCTTGTTATACACATATCATCGTTTTATAGAAGGATTGATCGGGATTTGGCAGACGACAGGATGCTATGAATCGTGCAGCGCAGAACAATGGCATTTTACTACATAACGTATTGCGAACATGTAGATAAAATGCATTATGCCTGTCTAGTAAAGTGCAGAACAATAAAACATATATTATTTCTCTAATTTGTCTTTTACTTTAATTGCATGACTGAATATGAAGTTTTTTTCCTATTAGTTTCGTGCAAATAAAAAAGGAAATCTCTACACTGTAATGCTTAGTTGTATGCACACGCATAATGCATTCGATGTTCTGTGTTTGTGTCATAACAGTGCAGGACATTTGTTAAATTAGATGCAACGCAATACTTGCAATACGCAAATCAGTGTTATCAATGGACACACATACATATGTAATGTCATTACATTTGGAATGGATGCAAAGCATGTTTTTGCAGGTAAAAAAAAAAGAAAACTTAAAACAAACGTGGTCGATAAAAAGATTGATTTAATCGCGATGTCTTTAACAACTCTACTAAAACCACTTCACAAGAATACAAATGATCTTATGATTTTCCATTTCATATGGTCGAGGGATTCATCGTCCAAAACGCATACACGCAGCAACTTTAAACCAGGGGACATAAGTTTCTCGTTAATTACATTTCCGTGTGCGGATAATCGAGAAAACGGGTGGGGATTGTCTGACATTGAAACATGGGAGACATGCAACCCCAATTACATAATTTACCCCTAATAAAGAGATTGCATGAGCTATCGGGACGATGCTACAATATATGAAACGAAAGTGCTCCACAAAATAATTATTAAATAAATTTACAAATCATATATTAAGGAAAAATAAAATGTAGGTTATAAAACGAGTCCGCTTGGCGATAGGACATTATTCGCATGAGGAGATTAAAGGGCATATAATTACTTTTTGTGCCAAGCACAATTTTACGATGCCGATCCTAAAAGGCAGCGTCAATACGTCATGCAATATCTGACAAGTTGTGCATGCGCGCCAAGCATGTGAGTTTGCTTGTACATTAAGTGCTGTCGATTGCGAAGATGATACTACCATAAATATCAAGCGTACATTCATTTATTATTTGACATAAATATTAATGTAGGATATGCCTGGAAAATCCATACTTGCTCCATATATATTTACACATGTTTGGGCTTTATTTATTAAAGAATGCCAGGTATAGAATCTACACTTTGGAAATCGTATAATTACCGTTTGTTCATTCCAATGTTTAATGTTCATAATCTAAGTTACACTATAGACAAACACTTAAAAGGTTAAAATCATTTGCTTATAATTAACAAAATATAATTCAGATGGCATCTGAAGATAAATTTGTGATTTCGAAGTCGAATTGTCGATGGCATTACGGAGTTTCTTGTGTGTGGAAAATTAAAAGCACGCGAATGTATTGCTTACATATGTTTAACACAAGTTATACCAATATATAGGTATACTCAAACTCATGAAACATTATAAGGGGAGTAATTCCTGTCCGCAAGTCTAATATGCAAGGCAAATGATTAATTGCACATACAACTCAATGCATACAATACAATATTTAAAGAAAATGAAGCTCAACTCACCGCTTTGGAACAACAACAGTCAAAAATAGATCCAATTGAATGGGTTGCTTTAACTTAGCGTGTTAACCCATATCAATTTCAGTAACAAATGTAGCCAATTTATGTTTGTTTTTAATTATGAACGCATGTGCGCATGGCGTGTATATGTAATTATTCAAACTGAGATGTAATTACTATTAGATTGGTATGTAATTTATCGCGCAATCGCCATGAAAATGCACATCAGCTTTAGGTCTTTGATAGTTATTTCTGCTGTATGTTGTATGTTGGAATACGTCTTAAGTTAACCATGTCCTTTTCATCGAAATGTGTATACTTATCTATTTTGACATTATGGAATTTCAAAAGTTGTTCGCAAATCATACACATGAGACCAGCAACGTCTTAACATCACTAGACACAATACGTAAAACAATATCTAACACACTAAATTAACTAGTCAAGAGTCGGGAATTGTAGGGTTAGTAGCATTACCTAAATATAATTCATTCCTTCTCGAATATTATTTAAGTTCCATGTACTTTAAATAGAATACAAACATAAACTGCGTAAAATACGACGTTCGAAATGAGATTTATATCGCAATTATATAAAAAGCTTCGTACTTTTAAACGTACGTAGGTGACATTATGTTTGTAGTGAAAGACAATCAAACAAGTCGTCAAATTGCATGCTCTGATAAAAGTATTTTATGCCAATACTGTATTTGTTGTTTTTGTTTGAAGACAGAGTATGTTGTAATACACACATATTTTATTCAATTAATGTCGAAATTTAACGGAAATGCAAGTAAATGCTGTTTTGCGAACAAAAACAATGATATAAAACATACGCCGAACATGACAAAACAACATCATATTATGTGAAGACAAATTACGCGATAGCTTCCATATTACTTCGAAATTTTAAATATACAAAAAAAAAATCGTGCACACATATTGTATTGTGATTACTCCTTTTAATGTGAGATTCTTTGCATTCGTGCTGATTGCGTATTACGGATTGTCTGTAAGCAAGAATGCTTATAATGTTCATGTCCTTCGTCTGATGGCTTTTTTTCTCCGTTTGTTTTTGTTATATTTTATAGGTTTATGCATTAACAGCAAATTATTACATTTCATAAGCTTGTACACAATCTGCCGGCGTTTTTTTAATGATTATATTATCGTATCAGATGTTTGGTTCATTTGTTTCTTTATTGAATATCTTGGAAAATATAAAGTGCATGTGTGTTTAATAGAAATACATGAAATGAAACTATTTTTTTTTCTTAACAATACATTATTCGTGCGTAGAAATATCAAGCACACATGTCCGTGAAAAGCAATACAAAAACTGACATGATATAGACGGCTATGTCTGTTTTGTTGTAATACAATTTATGTGTGCATGTTCGCCTTGTAGCATAAATAAAATGAATTCTTGACAACAACAATATCAGACTTGGCTACACGTATTATACATGAAATTCGTCAGACAACCTGATGCTTATATAAAAGAAAATAACGCCGGAAATACTGTCTTTCATTGAAGGGTGGAAGAAGTATGTTGTTTGTGGCCTTGTACTGAGTATTAAGGCGTTAATTGTATTTATAACCTCTTCTTTTTTGATCAAACCGACTAACATATTTAAATAAATAATGTTCAATCATAAAGCAATAACGTTACCACATGCAATTGTGATTTATTGCATTTTACAAACCACACACTACTTCTTTGAAAAAGAAGAACATGCCAAAACGCAGCTTCCAGGTTACCACTTAAGTAATCGTTTTAGTAGTATCAATTATGACGTTTTCTACAATTGTTATACGACAGTATATTGGGGTTTTATTAATATTTTAATTAATTTCAATTATCATTTTCTTGTATTGCTTTTGTAACATTTGGATTACAATTATATGATGTTAACGTTTAGTTACCAGTTACACGCGTCTATATGTGCATCCGCGCGGTCTGGTCAGAAGCTTCACTGTCCGCTAATGAGACCGGGAAACCTTAGTTGCTTCTATAGCGGACAGGCTATATATCCAGTCCATTCTGCGCGGGTGCGCTTTCTGGTCTGGAACTAAGCTAGCCCATATAGCATTAGCCCCAATGCCACATGAGCGGTTCAAATTATGTTTCTTCATATACGCAACGTAATACATCAATGTGTATGCAAGCGGACAATTTTAATTGTCTATTGTACAATCACACTTACCGCCCATCGCATTGATTCTAGCGGGTTTACTAAAATCATGAGTTCACTTCACACGTGTTTCTTGTAATAATAATGATATACATAAGCAACATTTAAAGCCAACTAGTAACAGTGTTATCGCAAACATATAGTCTTGTTTGTTTTTGTTTTGTTTTTTTTAACAATTCATTGTTATTTATTTTGCAATTGTGTATTTCTATTTATTCTGAAACGTATTCTTTCAAAGACAACAGATAAATTTTAGACACATATCTATCAATGAAAATGATTGATAGATCTTAGATTTCAGAAATTTCCCACACTCACCAAAACGACAGTTGTAGAGTAATGACTCGGTATTAGGTTTGTTACATGAAAAGACTTACTCGTAAATAATGCATATTAGTCCGAAACTGTAAAAATACCCTCGTGGGAATGCAATAAATATGTGTATGAAACATCGGAACATCGTTATTTCTAATTTGTCGGGACTGTCAAGACAATATCGAACTATCTGTTTATTAAATTGCGTACTTAATATTATGATTTAATGGGAATGTTTGACTTCGGATACTGAAAAGACCTTAACATGTGATCAAGTTTTCTATTTATCGATAAAGAACAAACTAATTCAAGACAAGCACAAACAAACTTGTAATTGAAAAGAGGGAATGAAACAACAGTGTTTGAATATAATATATTAGTGTGTGACATACTACTCACAACAGCACCTTTCACTGCGCAATATTTGTCTTACAATAACAACTTCGTTGCCCAAACAAACAGTGTAAACCACTCCGACATCCTATAACTAACTGCAAATGCATTTGACAGCACACGCATGATTTAATACCTCAACAGTAAATCTTAAAGATCTTTCTTCAAAACGCAGCACATGCACCAGCTACTTACATCAGGCTAGATAAGAAATATGTTCATAGACACGCATGATTGTAAGCTATTTACCACGCGAATTCTTGCTTACGTCATCGCGTGTAACCATTTTACTAATGAATCCGATTAACAATAACAATGACGCGCGTTAATGTATCTATTAAGACAAACGACTGTTTTGCACCACTACACACACGTGTTTATGTTCTACAATAACTGAAACATACTTCGTAACCGCAAATTGCACACACAAACGCGAGTCTGTACACCGTATATTACTGTTTGTATTACACTTCCCTAGGAAGACATAAAATTAACTAAATGTATACCCGTTGCTATTGTTTTTTTTTTGTTTGTATACTTTTGAGAAATAATACAATACCACTCACATGTTTGATTCAACAGCAACAGGTTTAACTTTTAAAATCATTTTTGAATGTAAAATATAATACAAGTAACACAATAGCTAATGCATGTTAAAGTTAAGGTGCAAGTGCGTTTTTTTTAACCTGACATACCCGGTAATTCAAATGTGATATGCAGTGTAACGTAGAGCACCTGCGGGTACGTTCTGAATGTATGTTTAATACACTAAAATAATTAATGTAGTAGTAGTATCAGTGAATTAATTTCATTGATCGCTTCTAGAATACAACAATTATATATATAATTATACAGAACAAATATACACGTATTGTTCACAGAACACACGAAGTTTAGATAAAGTTATGGCAATTTAAAATTGTATCTGGTAGCTCCTTATTATGTAAATGAACCGCGCTCTGGGGTTAAATGAATGTTCGTAAAGTGTCGTTCCAGATAAGCCCGTGCAAGCGAGATAATGTCGCTTATTCCGAATTTCAGAACTCGAACACAAGACACTTCACTACAAACATAAATTACGAGTGTGAAACATAGCTCAAAACTTTACTTACCACCGTTTCCAAAATGTGTGTGTGTAATTAGTTTGTTTTAGTTACTTATATCATGGTGTTATAAATTCTCTTTCAATATCTTATTTATAACATTGTTAGATCGGCTAAATGTGTTGCTACTAAAATAACTTCATTTATTTAATGCAGACATACTCAAAACCAATATTTTTAGAAGTGAAGAACACTCGGTATATTGACGATCATTTAAGCGGCAATTTGGTGCATCTGTCAACTTGCATCAGTTGATTTATGTTAGAATGTGTGCCTAATTCTCAAGAGAATATATTAAAATGGTGTGTGCAACTTGTATAAGTTCAATATTGTTTTGATAGATGTGTTTCAATGAAAGTTTCTACTTTTAAACTAAACTCAAGGGATCCAAAACACACGTTAAGTGTTATACCGCGAAGACGTCCAAAAACGATTGCATTACCAATTGTTGTTATTGTAATATGCGAGCCTTAAGTAACGTGCTTATGCAAAGATTTAGGAAAAAAGAAACCGGGTCGGTCATAAACTTATCAAACAATTTAAAATAGTAAGCATAATATAACGAATAATATGTTTTTTGAAATATTGATTGTAATTTCGAACCATATTGCGACTTAAAACTATCCGGATTGATCTATTCCTCCGCGGACAGTTGACAAAAGCACTTGGGTGACCTTTATTTGCATGAATACTGTAAAACAATAGGTATGTATTCTGTCAAGAAATATCCAGAAATATCGCTCACAAATGAACTGCAAAACTTTGTTCGTATTAACCGGTTTCAAATGTAAATCTGGGACACATGTGCTGGAACACTGTAGTTTGTTTTTGGCCTGGGTCGAAGCCCCAAGGCCATAGTAATGATACCAATTTCTGAGCCTATCCGAATTGGCTGGCTGCCAAACACCAAATTCCCAAAACTCCGATTTACCACTTAATTCATGCGCAATAAAAGAAGCTCTTCCCTAAAAACAGAACATCACTATATAACATGAGAGTGTCATAAAAAGTGTAAAAGAAATACTATTGAAGCAAAATTGCATTGGCTACGACATAGTTTTTATTGTTTACATATTTATGCGAGAATTCGGTCTTTTCGTAATTAAGGGACAACAAGAGTTGTCGTTCGTTCGGGACGGTATTTGGTAAACAAACCAAACAAAACACGTTCTGCACCTCGGATCTATGGCCAATTTATTTACATTTGTATTTTAATTCTGCATTGCAATATAATTTCGCGACCAGGAAATATTTATTATTTAAAGTTTAGACATTCTGACAATTGCTATTTCTGCTTTTAAAACTGTGCCTTTTGCATTATTCAATTGGCATCCAACATTTTTTCCGTTGCTGCAATGTATTGCATTGATTCCTAACCAGTATAAATGCTGTTTAGTTTAAATATTAATAATGATTGACATTCTTCTGTCACTGTCAAACTTATTGACTTAACTATCAGTTCCTAGAAATATGTGTTTTTATTGGTGCCGGTCAACTCGCATTGTGGTCAACTCGTAGGATTTTTGGTCAACTCACACATGTTTTTTGGTCAACTCGCACTTATTGAAGTCAACTCGCACTCCCAAAAAATATATTTAGAAATAGATTTAGGATATAATATGATCATTAGTTTATAAGTATGAATCATGGGGATGATGTCTTTTTTTAATTATCTGAATATACGGTAGTCTCTTTTTCATTTGTGGTCGAGTGTATTTCACGGGTAATATGTATGCGTGTAAGAGGTGTGAAAGGTGTTATATACAACGTATGTTATTGTTATCAGTTTTATTGAAATGTTTGTCACAACACGTGCAAAAGGTGTTGTATACCGCGCACATTAATTAATTAATTGCAAGATTCAATTAAAGTTAATTTATCTGGCAACACAGAACATGCGAAACGGTCCATTGTATTATATACCTAAGATTCCATACATATGTAGATGATTACTAGATAAAAGATTGTAATTATTCATGCTGCACAATTTAATATTCAAATAATTCACGTATAATCTTAACGCATGTTCCAATTTTACTAATCTTGGACAATGCTGTTTAAATATTAAATAAAATGAAGTTTTTTTCATCTTATAGTTTTTTCATATAAACTCATCTTGTATAACATTGGAATACCTTCACTATGTCTTAAATAATTTTATCCATCATCTGTATATGTTCTATCAAAACACTAACACCATATTTGATTAATTGTAAACTTAATCATTTTCTCGTACAAGTTAATATTTAAATTCATGTATGTATGCACATAATCTTCACGCGATTATATGATACTTAGCTATACGTATTTGTTCTCACGTTGACATTATGATATGTAACTATTTGTAAATGACAACAAACTGATAAGTCTACGTCAATAAAACATGATATCTGTATATCCGTCTGTAAAATACAAAAAATCTAATAATAAATAAGACCCGGGCTATCGGGCTTATAGTTAGCGCGAAGACTGGATAGACATATTTAATTGTGTTTGTATGTAAACGTTTTCTTTGTGTACAATTCTTGAAATATTAAACAATTAGAATTGTATAAGAATGCACGAAGACAATTATATTTATATACCCTTCTAGAAGCTGTACATGAAATACTCTGTATATGAAAAGCTAAATTACCGGTTATATATGACATTCATGTCACTTTATGCAATGCTTGTATGAAGGTATGTGTGTAATATTCTACAGAGAAAATAAAATTGTGCTAACAATATAAATGAAAAAAATATGCTACATTCACATTCTTCTTGTTGCAAAATGCTGTAACCCTTTACCAAATAACTCATTTTTACCTGTTCCTAAATTTTAAGTGAATTAAGACAAGAAATCAAATTGTAATAAATTAGATCATTCTCTAATATCTAGTATTGTAGTGAAATAAGGTCACTTTCAACAGCCTTGCTGTTTGGCCAGCTCTTTAGCGACACGGTTAGAGTGTCTGACTACCTCTCTGGAGACCCGGGTTCAATCCCCCGTTGGAGCTTAGAGTGTTACATTATAATTGTCAATAATAGAAGGCATTTATTTTACAACACTTTATTTCATTTCATAATAAATGTCAAAATTGTTGACATGTTAAGTGGGATGTAAAAGTATATGAAAATGTCAAAATAACACTTTACTTGTAGATTGCTATATCCTTCTTTTAAACAATATGTTTATTTGTTGAAATAACAACTGTCTGTCCATATTCATGTTAGAATTCATCATGATTGAGGACACACAGTGTTTAAAGTTCTGAAAGGGGCTTTAATAATTAACGCTGCTTTCTTTGATGCTGTTGTAAAACTTTTCGCTGATGTAAATTCTCAGTAGGAAGATTGTTTTGGTCGACAGTTTGTCCCGATACCGTCTTGGAAGTGGTCCGAACAAACGAGTGTATCACGGAGCGTATATTGATGTCATCTATTGATGTCATCTAGAGTCCGTGAGTGTATACGACGTTGGAATCCAATGCCTCTTCTTCTTCTTCCAGGTAGTGTGTTGGGCTCCTCTGGAGCATTGTCGCACAATTGTGACTATGTGCATGCGTAAGGGGAAAACACGTGCAAAACGGCTAAAACCAAGATACAAACACGATGCTCCAGAGTTAAGCCCTTAGCGTGTCCATCCTGGACTTAAAGACGTCGAGGGATGGTGTCATGATAGCCGCTTCTGGTAGGCTGTTCCAGATACGGATGCCAGAGGTAAAGAAGGAGTATTTGTAGGCATTGACGCTGGCAAAGGGTACAAGGAACCTGTTGGCGTGGCCTCTTGTATGAACACCAGCTGGTAGTAGGATGTGCTGGGATTGGATGTCTACTAAGTTATTCACTATCCTGCACATCATGATGGTTTTGGAGTGCTGGCGTCTTACTTCAAGTGTGTCCCAGTCAAGCCGTTTCATCATGGCTGTGACACTGCTGGCTTGTTTGAAGTCGCCTGTGCAGAATCGAGCGGCACTTATTTGCACTTTCTCAAGCTTGTCGATGTTGGACCTAGTGTGCGGGTCCCATGCTGATGCTGCATACTCCAGCTGAGGTCGAATCAAGGATTTGTAGCATGTGGCCTTGATATCTTGTGGGCATGTGCTCAGGGTTCTTCTTAAAAATGCTGTGGTGTTATTAGCCTTCTTACATGTTGCGTCAATATGGCTGTTCCAGGACAGGGTATTGTCGAGTGTGACTCGCAAGTACTTTGCTTTATTTGTGTTCCGTTTGAAGCACACTAAATCTAGCCCCAGGCCTTCAGCGCTCACAGCGCCATGATTACTATCTGGGAACAACATTACTGTTTTATTGAGTTATTATATTGGTCAAAATTAGAACGTCCTGACGTTGTTAAATGTTTACAAATATTCTAGACTTATGGATTGATGGTTTCAAAACATAATTGATATACATGTGTCTACTATTAAGTGCGTGGACATTAAAATATACGGCATAATGCCTCAATTACGAGCACAAAGAAATCATAACTAGTAATTACTGTATATTTAAAGTATTGACTGCAGTTGAGTGTTCCTTGATATTTTTGTTACAAAGCATTGTTTATCATAACTATAAGTACTGCATGTAAAGGCGTTATTTTAGTAGTAATTGGACTGGAAGTAATAAGGGAGTGTCTCAATATTTTCTTTTAACTTAGGGCATTTTAATGACAGATATTGAGTATATTTGATAATTAATAATATTAATCTGACGTTCAATTAACGTACTTTTTTCAGCTTGGTCTGCGCCCTGTTTTGTTTAAAGAACATTATGATCTAGTTATGTACACAAACGGTAAAACTGTAACATAGCTGATAAGAAATTATTAATTGTAGAAATTAATTAAAAAATCTGTTATCACAACAACCATAATTTTAATAAATATAATTCTTGAATTTTAGACGCAAAACATTAAAAAGAAAACCCCAAAAAGACATATTTTAAAACACATTGTAAATGCGTTTAACCAACAATTTAGCTTGTAGGTTGACAATTGCCTCGGAAAATTTAATCTTAATTAGTCATCAAAAACATCAGTTGAAATGGTCAAATATGCTTATCGAAGCGCAATCTTATAGCCCCAAAAGTTACTATCTGACATGGTCATCATAAACATTCGTTGAAATTGGTCAAATGTAAATAATTGTGTCTGACACTTTTCAACTGTGTCATGGGGTAGATTCGTGAGCGATCTGTCCAATTAACACGTAGTTAATCGATGGGGTGGGTTTAGTTAATCGGGGGAGGAGTTATGGTCAACCAATCAAAAATGTATGACCGGACGTGTTATCTTTAAATTAGTAGAGAGGTCAGTCCACTTTTAGCAAAGGACGAGAGAAGTCGATCTTTGTTGTGCAGCGGGGCCATTTGGTCCATTTGGCCCCGCGCTGTAAATTGTATTTCACGAACATTGGCAAGCGTTGTATTAGAAAATATTCAACAGATATAAATCGCGATGAAATGAGAAATGATCTGTGTTTGTTTCTGTGTGTTCTCCACGAACAATGTGTAATTACGTTACAAAACATAAACATAATAAAACCAGTATATATTCATTATAAGTTATATATTTAGATGTCTGCAGCGGAAATGAGCTAATATAACTTTGCCGTTTTGTGACATATAGTTCGTGCAATAACAATATCACTTTTAATGAAAAGACTGACTGGGTCGTTGCGGACAGGATGCTATCAATCACGTAGCGCTAAAAAACATTCAACAACAAACATGCGTTTTGTGTAGTGCGGACTCTCATTAGGTATAATGTTCCTACAGTTGTTTCTTTATTAAAATTGCATGATGGAATATGATATTGTATTCTGGTAAGTATCTTGTAAATAAAAATGGGAACTTTGAAGTTATGTATGGTGTTGTTTAGTTGTATGCACACGTGCGGTGCATTTGTTGTTTTTTTGTATTGTTGCCACAACAGTTCAACCCGTGACCTGGATTTGACGCGACGTTTGATATTGTTCAGAGTGCGTGAGTCTTTCATAAAAAACTCAAACTAAGTGATTATTTTTAACATAATATAATACGCGTGTTTGTGTTTGGTTGATGTATAAATGGACACAAATAAATCTTCCAATTGGGTTTATTAATATGGCATTTGTGTAGCAGATTTAACAAGAATTGCCGTACCAGCTGTTGTTAACAATAGCCGATACCTTTATTCAATCAGTCATGTGATCTGTTCAACATCTCGTTCATAAATTGGTTGCTCTTAAAAGTGAAAAGCACATACAATTACATTGAATAAATGATAGATAATGTTGTATTGTATGATACACACACTGCTGATTGTTGATCAACGCTTTCATTCAAAATAATACGAACAAAAAGTATCTGCAACTTATTGTACTTTCTGTATTTGCTTCAAACCCTAAACAAAACAGGAAGTGAAAAAATCTCGCTCAGATAGTGAAGCGAGTAATTTCAGCATTGAAGAATTTCAAATCATCCAAATACAGCTACGAACCATGACTGACACCATAACAAGTGTAAGTGATGATCTCAAGGGTATGTTGAGGAAGAAAGAAGTTGAGCAACTGATAACAAACACTGTTACTACACTCATGAACACAATTGAGCAAAACATGAATATTAAGATTGAAAAAATAGTCAGCGAGAAACTTGTTAAAATGCAAGGTAAAATAGATTCATTAGATTATGACAACAAAAATCTCAAAGACAAGAAGAAAACATAAGTACCAATGACAAATCAATGCATGAACAAATAGAAAAATCCTATGAATTTAGCAAACAAGCCCACATGAAAGCCAATTATAACGAACAATACCTAAGGGAAAACAGCATGAAGATATTAAATATAGAAGAAAATAGAAATGAAACCGAGGACTCAATCACCAAAGCCGTTACATCAATCCTGAAGAATCATGCAGGGGTTGACTTACTGCTTACCGATATGGTGGCCATCCACCGTATCCCAACAAAAAAAGGACAGACACGGCCAGTCCTCATTAGGTTACGGAATAATTCTGCAAAATACACCATTATGCGGAAAAGAGCCCCCATGAAGAACGATGGCTATCGATTGGTTGAT
Organism: Dreissena rostriformis; assembly: GCA_007657795.1. NCBI lineage: Eukaryota > Metazoa > Mollusca > Bivalvia > Myida > Dreissenidae > Dreissena > Dreissena rostriformis. The sequence goes on along the minus strand of VMBQ01007181.1, from coordinate 8,057 downwards.
GACGTCACCAAGCCCAACCAGGGGCTTATCAACAGGCTTCACCTTCACCCTGACGTTAGTAGTGCCTGGTATTTTAATGGTTCTGTTTATGGACAAACCGTTGCGGATGAACGCATCAAATTTGACATTTATGACAATGTGAACAATGTGATAGAAGAATTCAGACGATACAGAAGAACGGGTGTGAGCGGAAATTAAAGAAAACATGAACATTACTATGATAAATGAACACGGCAATGTTCAAACATCGTATGTCCCTATTTACATATGAATCACTGATGTATATTATATACTCTTGTTTAATAAAAAAATTCATAAGTCTCCTCATATTATTTACATGTGAAATTTGTTTTTAGACAATATCTTTGCATACTGAACAGAATTGTGTTTATATAATATAATACTATCATTTTAATAATCAATTCCAAGATGTGATTAACAAAAGATAGTTACTGTTAAAAATATAAAACATATCTAAAAATGAATTGTAAAAAATAAATAATTGTGAAGTCTTTGTATACATATTTTACACCTCAGTTCACTTTGACTGAACAACTGTTTTTTCCAATACATACATGAATAGGTCAATTATTATGATTGAAGTGTTCTTGCTCATTTCCTGTTGTTGCACACTATGATTTTTATGTACATTACCTTGCTGTTGCTCTTATATAATATTGAAAATGTATCATCCTTAGTATTTATGTGTTAGGAATTTATATACCCGTACTACTTGTATATTGTATCTATGTATGCTTAAGAAATAATCGACGGGTAACCGTTGGTTATTGCGGTAATAACCAACGGTATAGAGTTCCGATGCGTAGAAATTAAATCACGAGGGCGTAGCCCGACTGGATTGATAACAAGCATCGGAACGACATACCGTTGGTTATTACCGCAATGACCAACGGTTACCCGTTGATTATTTCGATTCTTCGACAATTCCATCACGAAATTGTGTTTCAATAACATCCAAAATATAGTGTCCGAATTATATGCTACTTAATCCAAATAATAACTAGATCCTTTAACACAGTTTACATGTGCCTTTTCTTCTTGTTAAAACTTATTTTATATAGAGAAAAAAATGAATTAACTTTGCTTCCAGTGCGTGAGTTCAGTTATAAGTACTTTAAGAAGTACAGATTTGGTAAGTTTATTCGGTAGAATGTATTCACGCGCTGTGCGAGGGAAGCAACCGTTGGTATATCGGGGTTATAAACCACGGTAAGCTCCCTTCTCATTATAATGTGCATGCGTTGGTTATTGGTGTGCGACTGTGGTAGAATTAACAATTAACCTGTTATATACTTTTTGTTAAGGTTAGATACGAATATTATTGATTGCTGCAACACATAAACTGTGATGACAATTTTTATTGAAAACACACGAAGTATACAAAGCATGCGCAAGAACATTTTTGTCATACATGTATCTCGACTCAAGTGGTTACACATAGCATGCGTAATAAAAAACACGATTAACCAACTTAGCCAATATTTAGCACAATATTGGCAAGTTCTGCCTAATTACATTCAGCACAAATCAAAACGACAAACACTTTCTATAGGAATACAATTGTACATGTAAGAGATATAAATGTGTGACTAAATCTACGTCGTGCCTGTATGTGAATTCGATGCATGCACGAGAGTTCGTTCTTTTGTCACCTCTATTGTACTTTTTAGCAGATAAATTGATACTTGTTTTTTTAATCGAAACGGTGTTATCTGAAAATATTTTAACGTATCAGTCACATAAACTCAAATTTTCGTTTTACAATATAGTCAATAATGCAGAGTTTATATATAGTCTACATGTTTTATACATACAAACAGTTATATGTTCAACCGTCTCATGCTTATGGTAATACAGCAAATATCGGTGCCGTTATTCAATTCAGGAAGACAAGCGTTTCTTTTAAAAACCTTTGCAAGTAGTATCAACTTTGTCTTAGCTTCCGTTTATTTTGAGTTTCGATTGTTATCCAGAGAACATATGACATAACTAAAAGCACGGTCGTCACAATACTAAGAAGGCTTATTATTACAGAACACTTTGGTTTTCGCTCGCCTTGTTTCTGGTCGCCGTTCCTGTAAAATCTTGCAGCCGATATGGATAGATGCATTGCAACAAATCCGAGGGGTATGTTGAAGCACAGGCAAACAAGACACGCGAGTGTCAGATTAGTATCTGGAACGTACGTGGTTCCATAGTGTTGCTTCCCCGTTGGGTTTACGATGTTGGTTTTCCTTTTGTCATTGAAAATTGATGCTTGTTTCTTCGGCTCTTTCTTCTGAATGTGCTTTTCTTGATTGACACTTGTGATTTAAGTTAGTTTGGGTTTTTCTGTCAAGATTGGTATTTCAGGAGAGTCGATATTGGCGGAAGACTGTAAAGTAATGTTTTCGTTTTATTTTGTGAGTATGAAAGACCGGTTTCACCAGTTTCCGAAACACATTGTCTCTGAAACAGTGTTAGAAATACATGATTTGTTCAAACTCTGTCCCTATATATGGAAATACATTACATATATATCATTGAATTACAATACATTAATAACCTGACGCTTATATGTTAACTTAAAAGCCTGTCAAACTATAGACCCACTTTTATGTTATTTCCAAATCGAGAGTATTATTAATTAATGTGAATATTTAAATGTAAATTATTATTAATAAATATCACAGTAACGGACCACTTATTAGCAAATATTGTGTACGATGTTGATGACTCTTTCAAAATGAAATAAATATCCCTGTTATGAATAGTATCAAAACACAATACTGTGTGTAGCAATCCCTTGTATCCGTATTTCATGATTCGCTTTATTATAATCAGTAAAACTTGTCAAAGAACGAGGTGTAACATATACACGTCTCTATCTTGGTCATACAAATAACATGAGGTTGGACGAAGAATGTTACTTCAGCAAAAGGGACACAGGTAACTTGCAAACCGTTTGATATTTCTCAACAATGTTTTACATTTATAACATTTTCTGACATTAAAAGACATAGCTAGGGTATCACACTGATTGAAGTAGTGAAAACGTGAGGTCATAGAATATGTGTTCAGGTAAATTTACGGGATAACATCTATATGTCATTATTGAAATGTAAAATCAACGGACGAACATTCTTTATTTAGTCACGTGCGTCGAACATACAGATAGGCATGCTTTGCACATAGCACACGTCCGCATTTGTTTCTGTAGTGAAATAATAATGTATTTACTTGTGATCTGAGTATACACACTCGAATTGTAGTTTGGTATTTGGCTTGCATTATTAATAGCAAGCATGTTAAACATGATTTGAGGCGATTGGCCAGTATAACTAACTTAATATCAAATTAATACATCGATAACTAACGTGTTCACCACCAATACGCAATGATACAATTGAATTGTTAGATATAATTTGTTTATGTCATTTGAAAATAACAACGCCCTTTACTTATCTGTTAAACTTTTACTTGTATTACGAGTATTGATATTGGTTTACAAATAAGTATACACGTTAAATACTGCTATACTGAAACATTATCAGGTTTAAATTACAAAAAAAACAATATCAAATACGCTTTTTGAATAAATAAAAACAAATATTTTTTTCCAATTTGCATACCTTATCTAATATTATTTCCAAAACGTTAACATCCAGCGCCATGCATTGCCAATTACATTAAAACATCGGTATATAATATTGTACTGTCGCAGTGCTGCACATGCAGTCTGTTGTCTTACAATAACAACTTCGTAATGCAAGCAAACCTTTCTTTGCCACTCTTACATCCAAGAACTAACTGCAGCATTTGACAGCACACTCAAGATCTTATAACTCAGCGGCAAAAACTGAATCGGCAAGACTCCTTCTTTAACATGCCGCGTGTGCACACGATATTTACGTTTGGATATATTACAAATATTCCGACAGACATTCGTGACTGATAGCTATTTCCAACATGAATTCTGGCTTACGTCAACGCGCGTTACCATTTAACCGCTTTACAATAACAATACGCCATTGGTGCGGGGTAATTAATACATTGAGGAAAGTATTTGATTACAACCCATATACAAGTATGCATTGTCTGGCAATAATTATATCATACTGAGTATATGCAATTAGCAAAAATAGGTGCAATTCAAAAGCATTAAAAAAAACATTTAATATAACACAAGTTCCTCAATCCCGTATGAGTTTCATTTACTGTGTAGGTATATTAAAACATATACATTATGTATTTATTCAATCCATTTCATTCAAAAGCATGTTCAAGTCTAAGTAAGGTAAAGGTAAAGGTAAATGTCTTGTTTATTTAAGTGTCACCCCTATTGAAAGGGCCAGCCAGTTTTGACTTATGAGACACTTTTAACGTGTATTCCATGTACCTCCCAGAATGTTATGTAACTTAAGTATGTTTCAGTTTACAAAACTTGCATAATTCACATGAGAACTACATTATTATGTAGAGAACCTATAGGTACATACTGAATGCCTATAATTTATTTGAGTAAAGTTACAAACGAATAATGTCATTGTTCGCCTGTACTATCAAACGCACTAGTATTATAATTCACAACATATACGATGTTTAAACAAAGTCATTTACATTAGTTATATTCCGATTGCTCAATATCATGTTCATACTTTATAGACATTATATTGTATATGAGTTATTACAAATTCAATCTCTAATGAAGAGCGCTTTAGTTCGCATACTGCGTTTCTAAAAAATACACATTGGAAACTATCACTAAAAACATTGATTATGAATGCAAAATATATGAACACGCTTTCTTGCATCGTAGTTAGTATGTTTCCTCGTTCGTCAGTTTGAATAGCAATTAGCACAATAGAAGAACTTTAAAGGTATAACCATTAATGCTAGTTTTGCTCATGTGTCATTACCACACAACTTTAATTATTCACCTATATATATGACAGTAAAATATGTACATAAACATTGTCTTAATTTTAGGAAGTCATATTCATGTGACGTTATATAATATGACTGTCTTAACTTTTGACGTTATAACATAAATTGCGCTGGTAAAACAAGTCTTATAACTATGCCTAAAAATTATCATGTGAACTTCGTATTGAACATACTGCATGTAGTTTACTTACATTTCCATACACTTCCATTAGACAAATATTTTAATTCAGATCATCGTTTTAGAAAAATAAGAAACTAATACATATCATCAAGGAAGTCGTCACAAAATAAAATGCCTTTTATTTATAAAAAAAAGTCATTAAGAATTAGTGGATTAAACTGTGAATCTAAATATCATATTAGTGTCAATTTCAGTTTAATGAAAAATCAGCAAATACATGCATTTGGCCACATACTGACTAAACAAATTAACATAACGACGCCCACAAACATGAAATAATCAACAAACGCATTTCCCATAACAATATAATTAAATGAACTCATACATACATAACAAATTGGTTTGCATATAGTGTTAATAAATCAGCAACAAAGCAGCTAACTTACAAGGTAGTCAAAGCATTGTAAATACATTCAGAAATATTTCTCAATTGTCTAGTGTAAGTACTGGACATCAAGGATGTGAACTTACTTATAGTGTAAAACGAGTTTGTTAACCATATGCTAATTCTTTAATCTCGATAATGCGTTAATATACATACTTAATAATATTCTAATACATCCATGTTACTGTAACAGAGTTAGCATTTCCAATTTACTCTAGCAAAGTTATTGTATCTAACAATTTAAATGTCTTATCAATAAACACTTAGTCTAAATCTTGTCAGCGCTTTTCTATGGAAATCGTAATCAACACATCCATTACATTTTTGAAAATGCAAAATCCTTATTTAAGTAATCATAATACCATTATTTACTTTGCGAAATTATAATATGAGTTTAACATTCAGAAAATAAAGTGCCTTTCATGTGTACTTACGATCACGATAACGACAATGGTTTATGGAAAGACGAACCGAACAGATTTGGTTACACTTTTTTTCTTAAAGGGAGAATGTACGATTTTTGTATGTGATAAATTGTAATATATTGATACACATATGTTACAATAACACAAAATAGGCAATACAAATTATATATTAAAGACGAATTTCATAAAATGCAGCAAAGACAAGTTAGCGCTGGTTAAAGCCGATGCCGACAATTTTACTCGTATTTGCTGGAAAACAAAATTGTGTCTTTGTGTCGTATGAACGAATCTGCACTAAAACTAAATTTAGATTCACATTGTACATGCATGATATATATGCTGGCGAATTCGGCTGGAAGCCTTTTTCGATTTCAGAATTAAATATCTGGCTTATTTCGCATTTTTCGACACATGTTCTTCTTAACTTTTATTTTAATTTATATTGAAATATATGTATAATAGGTTTGTGTCACATTTTATATAAATTCATAAATATTTGACACAATCGTACAGTCTCCCTTTAAAAATTAACATCTTGTTCATGTTGTTTAGATTCTATTTATACATGCAAATATATCGTGTTTTAAGTCATTTAGGGGCATGCTGTTTCATTTTGAAGTAACGAAGGATATTTTAACTTTGACTTTTAAACATTACCGTTCACGTGACCTTTACTATGGCATGCATTGGCCATTCACTCAACTTATCAATTATAACTTACATTTAATGGGCTACCAAACTGCAGATCCAATTCAGTTATATTTCTTAATATATAATTGTATAACTAAGTAAAATGTAAATGATAAAGAATGTAATAAATAAAAAAAATGTATCGAAATACTTATTAACAGCTAAGCTGTTCAAAGATAACAACATATAACAATGAACATATAACCGTAATGAGTAATTACAGAAAAAACTTTCATGTTGATTCTTAATAAAAACTATATTACGTAAAGCCTATTTTTTCATTGCGCAATGACGAAGGTATTTATACATTTTCCATCGAGCCGGCCAGTTCTAAACAATGCGATATTTTACACAGCTGAATAAACCGTCATTAAATACTTACATAAATTGCATAGCTCCTGGCATCGAGATACTTGAAGTACATGTTATGTCTGCTACGTGTGACGTACGATATTTGATATCTGTACACACCTTTAGAAGAGGTGTTTCATGTACCTGTCAATATTCATATGAATTAACAGTGGAATGTTATTATTTACAGTACAAGCCAAGAGTGCCGCACACGCAGGTAGAAATAGTATTCATATTCCACACATACGGGTTTTGTTTTGTATAGAAATATGAATGCATGTTAGTGTGTACTCATTCTTATAATGGAATACTAAAACTAACTGTATTGTAAGTTGATTAATTAATAATCAACAGTTTATTGTAGCATAGACAATGTATTCACTGTATTTCCTCAAACATGTCAGAATATCTATTTGGTTTACCCATTAACGCATATTCCACGTTGACACGTTCTGAATATATACATTTAAAAATTGCATTTATTCAATTAGTTTTCATTCATATCGAGGAAATAAAAAAAAAAATAAACACATGCATTAGTTTGACAACAATTTGAAAAAATGGCACGAACACTAATTGCGTGTTAAAACGGATAAACAAGAAGTTTACTTTATATAAATGGACAACACCTGCAATTCCTTTTGTGCACACAAGCGACCCATACAGCACTTATCAATTGGATCGCAGTTTGCCCATATAAATATGCCCAATGTAGAGTCACACATTCTTATTTACCGCGATAACTTGTTATAAACTATATGCAATTCAATATTTGCACTGAGTATGTGGACACGCAATAATGTACATTCTATAGAATGTTTCGCAGTGTAATGTCATTTTCTGTGATGTATGACTCATTCATCCTGTCGGCTGCAGCTTTCCATTGACTTGTCCTGTCATACATGTTGATATATTTGCGTTATATTTATCGTAGACAGAATTTAGGTAACCCACTAATGTTTACTCCGTTGATATCAATAATTAAGTGTGTCTGCATTCACACAAGGCCGACGTAGACATTACAGAATAACAAGTACAGCAAGGCTATCTTTGATGTGGTTAATACCGTTCCGGTATG
>VMBQ01007180.1:11049-49080 GCA_007657795.1 Dreissena rostriformis | reverse complement strand
ACCATGAGCACGTTGTGCTCAGGTGAGCTAAAAACTGGAAAATTAAAAACAATCTGAAGGTTTAATCTCGTTAATCTCTTGTTGACTTTACAAAAGTATATAATGTGTACAGTACCTGTTGTCATCAATATCAGAAATGGCTGCATGCTGAAGTTGGTTCAAAGAAGGTGCAAAAAATAATAAAATAGAATGGAATTCTGTATATTACTGAAACAGAAACCTAAGCAGTCTGCACCGCTTTGATGGAACTTTTTGTTGAAATTAAATTAAGTCTCAAGGACAATCCAGTTAGAGCAGAAAGTATGTCTCTGATAAGCCTGTGCGGACTGCACATTTTCATCTGGGACAACACTTTACGCACATGCATTAAGCCCGGTTTTCCCAGAGCAAGGCTAATTTTCATATTTGAAGACTTTGACTGATATTTACGAACATACTATTATACAGTTTACCATTAAAAGCAATATAATTGGTAACTAGTGGTCAGACAGATCGCCCCACCTCTTCCTTTGTCCAAGAATTTGAAGTAAATAGATAGGTATATGTAACAATGTGGTATTATTTAACACCGAAATATAAACCTTCTTGTTGTCCACTCGGGTCTTAATTGACAAGACTAATTTTTTTCGGGAAATCGAGTCTTGGACAGTTATTGTAAAATGTTCACAAGAGTTTCATTAACAACACAAACCTATCGAGTAGCGTGTTAACGCTTTAGCATTCAAATGTACAATGTCCCCGAGTACGCTTAATACACTGCGGGGAATCACGTGGTCACAAAAGTACATCGTACGCACAACATGGCGGCACAAGCTCTCGCTTAATGACGAAAATCAAGGTATTGTCATATTTTATATTATCCAAATAAATGATAACTATGCGCAAAGTACACGCCTAGTCGCCTTATGTACTCCGGTAAATGTCGTTTTTCATAGATTTCTGTAGTTTTCTCAAACATTCAGGCACAATCAACAATGAAAATTGTACATTGTCTGAACATACTTTAATTTGACCCGTTTGCTATTGAAGATGACAAACAACGAAATAAATACAATATTTTTTGCTTTATGACATGCTTAGAATATTTCGTACAAAGTTTTGCACGTTGTTTAAGCTTTTTAAGATCTGTGGCGAGGAAATGGAAAATAGTACATCGTCTGAACGGTTTTTGTTTCAGTACATCGTCTGAACGACTTTAATATTCCGAGTACATTGTCTGAACAACGAACTCTGTATGGGTTGGAGAACATTTATAATGTTAAAATTTATGATTTAGTTAGTAGGTCATTGTTTTTTTGTTTTTCAGGTGGACGGATACCGATAACGGTGGATTTTTTCGGGGTTCCCCTCTCTTCCCCGACCCCTTATTTTAAAATTTCAAATGGTGTAATATAGCGTATTTAAGTTCCGAGAATATTGCATAAGTGCCTATTTTTATTTTACAGCGTTAAAGCTTTATGGATGTATGAAACACAGCCTAAAGTACAGTATTTGATAATTTCGGTGTCAAGATACGCTGTTGTTGTATCAAAACTTAAGGTATCATTATTCCTGAAGTTTATTTCCAGTGCACGTCAGATTTTGCGCAATGACGTCATATTCAAACCCTGCTATTCACGTCGCATTTGAATATGAATGTTGAACCCAATCTGAACGTTTCCATAAACAACAAAAATTAAAAGGTGGAGAAAAAAATGAAATAAATAGAGAGTGTTTTTGTTGATAACATTTCCTCGTGCACTTCGTGCAAACGCGCTTCAAACGTCAATGTTATTATTCGATATAGATGATCACGTGGTGTACAAGATTAAAAATAAAATAAAACACAAATAAATTCACTGATACTTCATTATTTTAGGAACCTGGGACTGGTACAATGTTCGTTTGTCGCCACTGCGGAAAAGATTATAAAGGCAGATCTGGGCTGTTCCAGCACGAAAAACAATACGAATGAATAGCGCCTTACAGATGCTGTGGAAAACTGTTTTACAGCAAATCGAAAATGGCAAGGCACAGGTTGGTGGTTTTAAAATTAAAATAAAAAACATATCATAAAATAATTACATTTTAGTCATTATGACATTTTATTTTAATTAAAACAGCATCAAAATGACAATACTGATCAGATCAAAATACAGATCATACCAGGTTATTGTTGAATATAGAGAACTTTAACTTGCGGGGGTTTAGAACACCGGAAGCTGAGCAAGATAAACTACTCAATATTCAACACCAACCTAGTATTCTATTTATATCTTTATTTTAATGATTTTGTCAAAATAAACACAATAAAACAAACTTTATACAGCGAACACATTTTTTTGCTTATAAACATCTTGATGATGTCAATTTACAGAACGTGTTTAATTTTTTCAACACTGTATTATTAAAACAAAGTTAATCCAACGGGTGTTATTTCGTCAAGGCTGCTGTGAGAATGGGATTAATCAAATAGTACTTTGTTGCGCTGCAATTTGTGAACAATATATATATACAGGCTTTCTAACCATGCAGCACCAAAGACCTTCAAGTGCAAGTTGAGCAGCAACATGTTTGCCACACAAAATGACCTTACCACTGACATGGTGCACCACTCGGAACCGCAGGCCTTTTTCTGTCTATTTGGGGAAAAAGAACCTAGCAAAATGGGGATTTTTCCAGTTGCGAAATCTTCCAAATTGGGACGAATTTTCATCGACAAAAGCATTATTTGGGCATAAATTATGGTTATATATTTTGTAGGTTGTTTAAAAAATAAACTTGAGATATAGAGTCTAATAATCATAACTCATAAGACACTTTTTTCTAAAAAAAAACAANTATGCGCAGAGTACCCAACTAGTCGCCTTATGTACTCCGGTAAATGTCGTTTTTCTTAGATTTCTGTAGTTTTCTCAAACATTCAGGAACAATCAACAATGAAAATTGTACATCGTCTGAACATACTTTATTTTGGCGCGTTTGCTATTCAAGATGACAAACAACGAAATAACTACAACATTTTTTGCTTTATAACATGCTTAGAATATTTCGTACAAACGTTTTCACGTTGTTTAAGCTTTTTAAGATCTGTGGCGAGGAATTTGGAAAATAGTACATCGTCTAAACGGTTTTTGTTTCAGTACATCGTCTGAACGGTTTTTATATTCCGAGTACATTGTCTGAAAAACGAACTCTGTATGGGTTGCAAAACATTTATAATGTTAAAATTTATGATTTCGTTAACAGGTCATTGTTTTTTTGTTTGTCAGGTGGACGGGTATCGGTAATGGTGGATTTTGTCGGGGTTCCCCTCTATTCCTCCCTTATTTTAAAATTTTAAATGGTGTAATATAGTGCATTTAAGGTCCGAGTATATTGCATAAGTGCCTTTTTTTATTTAACAACGTTAAAGCTTTATGGATGTATAAAACACAGCCTCAAGTACAGTATTTGATAATTTCGCTGTCAAGATACGCTGTTGTTGCATCAAAACTTGAGGTATCATTATTCCGGAAGTTTATTTCCAGTGCACGTCATGTTTTGCGCAATGACGTCATATTCAAACCCTTCTATTCACGTCGCTTTTGAATACTAATGTTGAACCCAATCTGAACGTGTCCATAAACAACACAAATTAAAATGTGGAGAAAAAATGAAATAAATAGCGAGTGTTTTTGCCCGTAAGATTTCCTCGTTCACTTCGTGCAAACGCGCTTCAAACGTCAAGGTTATTATTCGATATAGATGAGCACGTGGTGTACAAGATTAAAAAAATTAAAACAAAAATAAATTCACTGATACTTCATTATTTTAGGAACCTGGGACTGGTACAATGTTCGTTTGTCGCCACTGCGGTAAAGAGTATAAAGGCAGATCTGGGCTGTACCAGCACGGAAAAAAAACACGAATGAATAGCGCCTTACAGATGCTGTGGAAAACTGTTTTACAGTAAATCGAAAATAGCAAGACACAGGTTTGTGGTTTTAAAATTAAAATAAAAAACATGTCATAAAATAATTACGTTTTAGTCATTATGACATTTTAATTTAATTAAAACAGCATCAAAATGACAATAATGATCAGATCAAAATACAGATCATACCAGGTTATTGTTGAATATAGAGAACTTTATCTTGCGAGGTTTAGAACACCGGAAGCTGAGCAAGATAAACTATTCTATATTCAACACCAACCTAGTATTCTATTTGTATCTTTATTTTTATGATTCGTCAAAATAAACACAATAAAACAAACTATATACAGCGAACACATTTTGTGTTCTTATAAACTTCATGATGATGTCAATTCACAGAACGTGCTTGCTTTTTTCAACACTGTAAAATTAAAAACAAAGTTAATCCAACGGGTGTTATTTCGTTAAGGCTGCTGTAAGAATGGGATTAAACAAATATTACTTTGTTGCGCTGCAATTTGTGAACAATATAAATATATATATTTACAGGGTTTCTAACCATGCAGCACCAAAGACCTTCAAGTGCGAGTTGTGCAACCACACGTTTGGCTCACACAATGACCTTACCACTCACATGGTGCACCACTCGGAACCTTAATGGCGATGCGATGCCTGCCACAAGGTTTACAGGTTGAGGGCAGCGCTCATCGACCATCTGTCTACACACACGGGTGACAAGAAACATAACTGCATTTGTGGGAAATCCTTCACATATAGTCAGGGATTGAGCAACCATAAATCCAAGTGCAAGATATCAAGCCAAGGTGGCAAATGACATATGGGTTCGCCAATTAGAAATAGTATAGACGGTACACTGCTTACTTGATCAGGGACTTTAAAATTTGATGTTTTAGTTCAATTGTTTTACTTCTTTTCCGGTAAATTGCATTGTATTCGTCCGTCTTGTTCTGTTAGTTTAGTGAGGCGTGTTTACAAATAGTTTACCGATCATTGAAAAATGTACCAACTTGACAAGATGTACGACTTGCCAGTCAATGCGTTTTATTGGGATTAGAACACTTTGATCTCGTTTTATTGTCCACTAGGAAAGTGAAGTGATATTAAGTAATATTGTTAACTATATTTATGTTTATTTTCTGTGATATCGTCTGTGATTTTTGTCAGTAGAACACTGTTTATTATAAATTGAAATATGGACGTGTGTTAAGTAAGTATGTGTGCTAAAGATGTAGCACAATATGTGGTCATTGAATATAATTGTAGATCTTTTTTAGTATTTTTATTTTCTGTGATATTGTCTGTGATTTTTGTCAGTAGAACACTGTTTATTATCAATTAAAATATGGACGTGTGTTAAGTACGTATGTGTGCTAAAGATTTAGCACAATATGTGGTCATTGAATACAATTGTAGATCTATTTTAGTTGTTCACACTTGATATAATTCCTGTGATTTAATACTGTACAGTTATACAGGATAATAAAATCATTTATCTGATTGTGTGCGTTCGTTTTAATTGCAGCGAAGTATAAACTGTACATATTTTTTTTAACTATTTGGTCAATGACAAATAGTTTTTGTTTGAAATAAGTATTTATTTTGTCTCAGTCATTTGTTAACTTTTGTTAATGGTACACACATGAAGATTGACAATGCATGATACAACCTGTTGATGAGGAAGCGTATGAAGTTATAATCAGCGTTCAGTGGTAACTAAATATCTCAAAATATACAATTAAACGTCATTGCATGGAAAACTGATTCTAATAACCGTGGCACATATAAAAGACTCCAGCATATATCACTTGTTACAATGTTAGTTGGTGTAAAAGTTTATCGGGTCATCATTTTACTCAATTCCCATTTTTGATGCTGGCAACAGCTTCGCCTGATTACAGCGAGCCTTTTCCCATCGTACACCCACAGCTCCTTTGTGGACAGCGTTCCGTTCTAGTGAAATCGTTCCTATTTTTTGACGCCCACACAGTCTTGCTCGCTCGCGTGTATCAAAATGATGATTCCTGTATTATCAAAATAAATGAAATTTGTTATTATAAATATATGAACAATTTATATGATATAACTCAACCCAAAATTACGGAAATTGGCAAATATTTGTATGAGCGTAAACATATTCTTTCCGTAGTAAAATGTTCCTTATGAAAGAAACGGACTTTTAAATGATTGTTGTCAAAAGCGTTTGGTACGAACGGAATATGCAAGTAGGTATTGGCACGCCATACAAAATCTAACAAATTTGGAATATTTTCCTTTTTAAAATGTGTTTTTAATCAGCAAATTGGCAAATCGACGGTTAATACAAAGCCTAAAATACATATATATTGATTTCAATGATTTCATCATGAACAATATAACGACCACCTTCATAGGGTTTAATGCAAATAGATATAATTGATTACACTATATATTGTGCCCTGAATATTGAGTTGTTCTAAAATCGTCATGCTGTTTTGTGTAATATTTAAGGTGGATTTTAATTTCATTTTTGTTTTTCGTAGAGAATGATGTCAATATTCTATACGCCTTTAAACAATCGATATACAACAACGCACAATTGCTGAAATTATAAGATTAAATTCAATATTTAACCTACCTTGTTATAATGTTTGATGGAATTAGGGAGCATAGTGACTTCAGATAAGTTTTGGGAAACTCTTCTTCTCTATCCGCATGTTGGATAGTTTCGTACACCGCTTTCTTACTTGTACAGTAGCAAAACGGCCTGTAACAGAACTATATTGTTTGATTCAGGCTGCAATCGTTTTCTAAAAGTTACACGATTTGAAGTGTTTCGTTTTGTCGTGGCATATGGCTCAAAGTCTCTTTTATGAAGTTTCATATACAAGTCGTCCATAGACAACGCACTCCACTTTTTAACTACAAATGGGAGAAACTCAAAAATAATTTGAGGTAGAGCTATGGTTCTTGTGCACTGTACTTCTCCTTAATGATACAGTTCAGCCTTTGAAGTTACAAGTCAATATCACTTACAGTTTTTAAGTAATGATCCAGCCAATACTAGTAGTTAAATATATAAAACATGCAAAGGGCAATAACTCAAAGACTATGCAAGGTAGGATTAGGGTTGCAGTGCATTTCTCCTCAATGATATATCTCGGGGTTCAAGTCAACCTTACCAATAATTATCAAGTAATGTTTATGACAACGTCCAAATATAAAGCTTACAAAGGGCAATTGTGCTATAAAGTTGCAAGTGAATACAGCTATTGTTTACTTATGCTAATTAGAAAACTTCGGACGGACGGACAGGTGTAACTCTTAATGTCTATCACCATTTTTCGAATGGCGGGACATAGAAAGGTCCTTAAGATAATGGGAAACCGACACTGACGCTTACAAGAGAGTTTTTGGCCATAGCTTAAATCAAATTTTACAACAAATTGTTGAAACGTATTCAAAGGCATATTTTAAGGCAACATTTGTGCTTATAAATATAGGACAATGTTCGTATGTGCAGTATCGGTAGTTCATTGCAAAAATAATGACAGTAGAAGCTATATGTAAACCTGTCAGGGTCAAGTCTAGCCTGGATCTGTTCTATTGTGTTGCCAATATGCATGCCAAATTCGGTTGCTGTCAAAGTCCCTTGCCCTCTCTTATCGTGCAAAGACACCTCCGAAAAGAAGGTTTCGCCAATCATGCTGCTGAATGCCCTTTGATTATAGGTTCCGGATTTAGTTAATGCATATAACACACACTTGGCATCAATGCTGGCTAAAATCGCCTCCCAAAGCTGGATCGGCCATCCTCCGGCATAATTGCTGGCGGGTGGGAATTCGGAAAAGTTCTTTTTGCTTAGGAGACGGGTCCTCAGAAGCTGTCGAAGACAGTGCCGTTCGTCTGCACTCACACCCGGTTTATCTTCCGCATCCCACCAGGACCTTATGTCATGACATAAATCGGCGCATTCAAAATCACCATTCATTCGCATTTCATGTTCGACCTGACTTGAGAAATGCGTTTTAGCCATGGCCACTGACATTGGATCGGTAACGTCTGATATCATTATTGGTGTTAGTAATGTCTTTTTAGATTTTGCTACTTTTAACCATGCATCGTTTGGCAGTCGGTCTAAACCCCCATGGCAGCTCTTTCTTCTGGCTCGCGTTAACAGGTGGGTCGAATCTATACATCTGACCTCAAATTGCTGGCGTTCGCTGCTGAACTCTGGGTGATAAAACCACTCGTATTCACTCCCATTAACTTTGACGTTATGCATCGTCATTTGCCAGTTTGTGTACATGTCAGACAAATCATGTTCGGCTTTAATTACATTAAGGTTGTCTTTTTTAAACCACGTTATCACTTGCTTGGCCAAATATGACAACGATTTAACTTGGTGTTTTTTGCGACTTCCTCTTGATTTAGATTCTGTTGACAACTCTCCTGAGAGATTAAATGCTTTTGATATCTCTCGGATTTTCACGGCTTTTGGAACAGATTCTTTCAATGAAGTAATGATATTAACTTTCTTCATGTATTTTATAACAGCTCGTAGTTCTGTATCAAGAAATGCTTCAAGATTTGTTTGGGATTCAAAATAAACAGACAGGTCTTCGGTCTCTATATTGTCCCATTTTCGTTTTTTATTACAATTGTCCATGGTTTGCAACAAATCCAAAATACAACCCAAGTCGTTTTGTAATTGATGAATGTGGAGTTCTTTGTCTTCGTTTTGCTTGCTTCCTAAGCCGGACTTTCCAGTAATNATGTATGTGGAGTTCTTTGTCTTCGTTTTGCTTGCTTCCTAAGCCGGACTTCCCAGTAATGTCTTTAGCAACGTCCATATTGTTAAGACCGTCTTCGGTTGTTGTTTGTTCAAAAGTTTCAGCGTTCTCATCACATAAATTGTCGGCCCAGTCTTCTTCATTGATATTTCCAGTATAAGCTTCCTTTTCAAGATCATTTTCTACTTCCGTCATCGACAAAACCACAGGGTTTATGTCACATGTATGCTGAATTGATTCTGGCATAACATCTGCTAATGTTATTACTGCGGTTGTTCCATCGGATTCCTCTTTGTCCTCATTGACTGATTTTTGTAAATTTCGTGGAAGCTTTGGTAGGTGCTTCGTAAAATTTGTAGCAACTATCACCCTCTTGTATGTTTGCGTGTTGTTGCCGCGTACGCTTTCAAAGGACCAAGATGGATTTTTGTTCATTTCTGCAAATGCTGTCACAATTTCGTTCTTACTCAACTTTTCAGTTGCTTTCCACACATCTTTTTGAAGCTGGTGGACGGTAAGAGGCATATTATCAATTGTTCGAGTTACGATATTGTGCCATTGCCCATCAAAGGACGCACCTGGAATATGGATATTTTTCTTGTGGCATTCATTGTGCACAAATTCAGCAATTTGCCTCATTGTTTCCACGGTGAGACTATAACCTTTAGGAAACCATGCAACTGGACCAGCTCTTATCGAGTCATTTTCCCAACTTCGGTCTAAATCAGCTACTAAAAAGACTACTGCTTCTGACGCTTTCTCTCTTCGTAATTCATATGCGGATTTTAAATTCTGGATCATTTTCTTAAGAAGTTCAAAAATGGCTTCTTTCTTCATTTGGGCTTCATGTATGTTTTCAGTACATTGGGCTCCTGCTTTGCATGAGGCAAATCGACCTAGGATCGTTATCGCTTTACACTTTTTTTTACTATTTCTTGCTTCAACGATTTCTGGCTATCAGAGAGTTTTGTATGTCGTTTTGGTTTGTCATCTCCGTAGAGGGTTATTGCAAGCCGCATGGCGTTTTTGAACATTTCCTTATCTCTGTTCACTTTGTGAACTAGTGTCTCTGTCTCTGTCCAACTAATAAACAATAAGTAGTCCGTATCTAACACTTCTATTTCAGACAAACATTGCAAATAATATCTTACAGGAAACTCATCATGAATTTTTGTCACTGGACATTTGATCTCTACAGCAACACGATTAGTGGTCAGTGTATTGTCCTGTCTCAAACTTCCATCTGGAGATACAACAAGAAAGCCGTCATGGTCATTGAACTTAACTTTGACAAAACCCTCTTCACAAAAATATAGGTTAGGTTCAAGCACTGGCAAGATTCTTCCGATTATGGTAGCTACAGCATTGACCTCGTTATTTGTACCATGTTCCATCGCCATTTTGGCTTGTAATGTTGGTTCCTTTTCGGCAATTTTAGATACAACTTTATCAAAATGGTTTCTCTGTTTAGACAGTCCATCACATCCCAATGTAGCATATAATGTACTTCCGGTTACTCTGGCGTCTTTCCTAGCGTTTGACCAACTTTCTGTCCGCTGTGGTGTGAGTCGAGTATTATCAATAGGTCCATTCTGATTCTCTATGGCATAAAACATGTTATTTTTAGACAAATCTATTACGTTCTTCGTGATATACTCTCTGTCATTGAGAAAGGAAATGTATTTATTAATCTCATCAGTGACCAGTACAGCTTCGTGAAGAAAAATGTCCACGTCATAGAGAAAAGCTATTATTGCGCTGATTGCAAACGCGTATCGTCCTTGTCGCCAGTCAGTATTTCCACCTTTTTCGGTCAGTTTTTCCTTTGCATACTCTTTACGCGTTCGAAGCTTTCTAACATCTAGTATACTTTTTGTACAAGTTTGCAAAAAGTCCAATAATAAGCATTTCAAATCTCTGCTCATTTCTTGCGGTATGTGCTCATCTTCATGTTGGACACTTTTCAAGCATTTGCGCATATTCTCTATTGATTGTAGACCTTTCTGCAACACAAGTTTTCTATCATTTAATGTCAAGCCAGTTTCAAAGCCTAACAAATCGACATCGCCTGCCTTTTCCGTGAGACCTTGTTTCAACTTTTTTCCGTCGAAAGTAAGACAGCAGGATTTTGTTTTCAAATTGTCACTGAGTCGTTCAATTGCATCGACATATACACCGGGAGTACGTTCACCGCAATTATCGTATATTGTGAACTCGCGAAGAATTTTTTCATTTGGAACAGCAAAATTTATGACTCCTGAAGCAGGATTGTAGAATCCCTTATTCGATTCACTTCTAATTATGTGACCATGGTGTTTATATCCGCCCATGAAATTTGTAAATCTTGACCCAAACAGTTTATAGCCTAAACGCCAGAATTGCTTTGTTTCTTGTGAATATCTCATTTCGGTTGTACTGTTACAATCAAACCATTTCACTACTTCAGTCCAAAGTTTGAAAGATATGTTGTCTAAAGGAAATCGTTTATCGCAAACCTGTTGGAAAAATTTCAGTAATACTACATCCAATCTATCTTCACAGGATAACAGTTCGATAACTTTTGGTAATAAGGTTTGAATTTGTTGATAAACAGTATATGGTATTTGTTCAGAGTCACGGTCTGGTGTAACACCACCATTGCTCTCATTTACTATTTCAGACGAAGCTGGAGAATCACGCATTTGTTCGAAAAAGGTGCATTCGGTTTGTACTTGATTTTCATTTTGTTGAAAAACATTATTATTACGTGCAGTATGAAAGTCATCCCTCGTAACATTGTCTGCTTGTGTTGTGGTGTTCTCATAGCTTTGAAAATCTGATTCAGTAGCGTCATGAATGTCACGGCATATTGTTTCACAGGATGGCTGCTGCTCAAAGAGAGCTCTTGCAGAAATGCTTTTTTTCGCTCGCTTTTTGGGTGGAGATACTTTATACACTGGTGAACGAAATGGTGACTTAATGGGCGTTAGCACAGGTGTTATTTGTTGCAGACATACTCCAGTGGGAAATTCAGTTGATGAAATGCGTTTTGGCGTAACTAATCGTATTGTTTGCAATGGTTGCGATCGCTTTCTCTTCACACGATGGAGCGATAGACTTGACTTTGGGCGCATTCTGAAATAACAAAACAGCTATATATAACAGATATCTAATTATACCAATTTATTTGATGACATCAATATTTTATGTTCACGAAAATAATTATATATCGATTAACACATATATGTAATTCCACTGTTTCGAGTCGAGCATTATATTGTTAATAAGCACTCACATTAAGCATGCGCCGAGTATGTAAAAAGCAATGTTAAGTTCAGTTTACTTTTGCAAACTACATTTGGTCTTTTTTAAATATAATTATGTGAAAAGCCAATGATTTTTTGTCCAAACAGACCTCGTATTACATTATGTTCATGCCTATATATAAATAACAACCTTTTTCAAGCGTGACTTGTATTTAATTTAATAAATTTAATTTAATAAAATTAAACACAATGTAAACATGTAAAATAACACAGGATTTTTGTGTTTTCTGATCATAGAACGGAACGTCATTTGGACGAAAAATCGCTTGGCTGATCACAGATGTTATTTAAAAAATAATTCGTGTTATTTATAGTTTGTTGTCGAAACCACGCATGTAAACTTCCTGCCGTGGGTTATTCGACAACAAACTATAAGGTACACGAATTATTTCGATTCTAACACGGTGTTTACTAAATATTTATACAATGTATCTCATTTTTCTTGTGTTCTATTTTATGTGAAGTTCGCCCATAAAAATAACTTTCGCCTGTTCTGTCGATCAGATCTCCGCCCCCAATAACAGCCAAACTGGATGGGAAAAAACGTGTTATTTCTCCCGTTTGCTTAAATAAGAAGAACAACAACTTGTGTAAGCTTGCATGTTTACGATGAACACTTTCAATTTACGCAAGAATGTTACAGCTACAACGATAACAACACTGTATATGTTCATAAAATACCGGATTATTACGCTGGTGGAAAAATCGGCATGTTTTGTTTAGTTACAGCGCGTGCTTTCAGTGTATAAGCTCCGCCCATAATTATTGCAGAATAACCCATAGACGATTTTCTTCTTTGTTTATATGAAATTTGGCACGTGCCGTGTTAGAATACAATTTTATTATGATAAACATCGCATTAAAAGTAAAAACAGAAGCAGTTCAGATGATGTACTCAAAACCGTTCAGACGATGTACTGAAACAAAAACCGTTCAGACGATGTACTATTTTCAAAATTCCTCGCCACAGATCTTAAAAAGCTAAAACAACGTGCAAAACTTTGTACGAAATATTCTAAGCATATAATAAAGCAAAAAACGTCGTATTTATTATGTTGTTTGTCATATTGAATAGCAAACGCGTCAAAATAAAGTATGTTCAGACGATGTACGATTTTCATTGTTTACTGTTCCTGAATGTTTGAGAAAACTACAGAAATCTAAGAAAAACGACAATTACCGGAGTACATAAGGCGACTAGGCGGGTACTTTGCGCATAGTTATCGTGTATTTGGATAATATAAAATATGACAATACCTTGATTTTCGTCCTTAAGCGAGAGCTTTTGACGCCATGTTGTGCGGACGATGTACTTTTGGGATCACGTGATTCCCCGCAGTGTGTCAGGGGGATTATTTTATATATTCGTAAGTGGGTGAGGCGGGTGAGGTAAAACACATGTTAAATCAATATGGATCGGATTGATATGGGTCTCGTAGAATAGTGATTATGTAAATCGATTCATATCAGCATTTAAACGTCGACGTATCGATTGTACATTGTAAAGTCGGAAACAATAAATGAAGGAATCTTCATGAATATTTCAAATCGTTGGCGGAAAAGTATTTTTGAAAACGTATTCAGACAATTTACTAAAAATGTATATTCAATACTATAAAACTAATTGTTGAATATAAATAAAGATCTTTTTTATCCCCACGCTTTTAAAAGCGTGGGGATATTGTGGTTATCTCCGCCGTCTGCTACCAATGTTAGTCCGTCCGTCCTGGCCACTATCTCATCCTACACTATTAGCACAAGAACCTTGAAACTTTAACACATGGTAGCTATGTGCATATGTGCGACAGTGCAGTATTTGGAATTTTGTTTTTTTCCCCTGGGTCAAAAGTTATGGGGGTTGGGATAGCGCTGGGTCAGAGATTTTCACTATTTTTTTTAGGTTATTTTACATTAACTTCTTCATTTATACACCAATTTACTTCAAATTGATACTGAACATCTCTTATGACACTACGGTTAATGTCAACTATGCATGTCCCCATAACCAATCCTGGGGCGCCCCGCCGACATAGACCACGCCCACCCCAAATTTTGGTTTAGCAAAACTTCTTCATTTCTTCACCAATTGACTTCAAATTCATACTGAACATCTCTTATGACAACACGGTCTATCTCGACCATCCATGCCCACATAACCCACCCCAGGTCCCCGCCCGCATGGGCCACACCCACCCAAAATTGGCTTTTAATATAACTTCTTCATTTCTACACCGATTCACTTCTAATTGATACTAAACTTCTCTTATGACAATACGTGCGGCGTGGGGATACGCGTCGGCATCTACCGCGCCGTTTCTAGTTTATATCATATTTTTGAACGAGAAGGTTAATAAATATAAACAACTGGTGTAATGATATAATTTTTTCCAAATAACGGTTGTTATTTGATGAAAACCTTAACTGATATAGTACTTTGTATTACGAAACATCACTTTTACGAAATACGGTTTGGCCATATAGATTGCCGCCTGTCGGCTTTTGAGGTCAACACACCAGACGACAAACAAACGACGCATGAAACGACACTCAACAATTTACATGAAAAATTTGAAGCGACGCTAAATATACCTAACAACGCTAAATGTCGTAAGACCTCATGAAGCTCTATGTCGCATCTATAAGTTCAAATGTTACAATAAATTTATTGCCGCTATGTGTAGAAAAATCAGCGGTACGTTTCGCACACCTTCAAACCAGCATGCATGTGGTATATTGAAGTTGCGATATTCCGACCAGGCGGCAATAAGAACATAAAAACGGACAATATGTACAGATTCCAATGATAAACTATCCAATGTCGCCGCACAAGCTGTTAAACACTATTAATTACATACACACTCGATGAACCGCTAAGTGATTTAAATGTAAACAGCGGGTTTAAAGAGAAAACAAGCCGCAAGATCTGTCTGCAGTGTACCAGCATAAACAGGCAGATGAGGTGGTTCTCATTCCTGGCGTAGTTAAGCAGCATACTGAATTGCAAAACTCCCTCTACATTAGTTTTCCGCTAGCGCGAACAACTAAAAACGAGAAAACATCCAGGGAGATTTTACATGAGTAATATTCACTCTGCCAGTGATTTCTAAAGGTTGGCTTATCCAAAACTTGAGCTCTTCAACGATTCCTCGTGTTTGAATCATGAACAATGGTTTCTTGGTAACTAGATTTTGAGCATTCTTGTCATTAACATTATCATATCTCTAGACGGAGATTCGCGATAAGTCGAGTAATTTCATAGAAGGGTCTGAAGGAAAAAAAATATAATCATGTGAGTACATAAGCATATATATATATATATATTTATATATATATATATATATATATAAAAATCAGTGATTTTTGAGCTCATTTATAAAAAAAAATGAGCTTACGTAATACGTAATAACCTGAGCGTCGTCGGCGTCCGGATAAGTTTTGTGTTTAGGTCCACTTTTTTCATAAAGTATCAAAGATATTGCATTCAAACTTGCTACAATTACTTACTATAATAAGAGGGGACTGGGCAGGCAAAGTAAGATAACTCTGGCTGGCATTTTGACAGAATTATGTGCCGTTTTTATACTTAGAAAATTGAAAATTATGTTAAGTTTTGTGTTTAGGTACACTTTATTCCTAAAGTATCAAAGCTATTGCTCTCATACTTGCAACACTAACTGACTATCATAAGGGACTGTGCAGGCAAAATTATGTAACTCTGACTGTCATTTTGACGGAATTATGGCCCTTTTTTGACTAAATAACTTTGAATATTTGGTTAAATTTTGTGTCAAGATCCACTTTACACGATGTACTTCTAAAGTATCAAGACGATTGCTTTCAAACTTCAAATACTTTCTTACTATCATGAGAGTACTGAACCTGGCGAATTTAATTTGACCTTGACCTTTGAATGACCTTGACTCTCAAGGTCAGATTATTAAAGTATGCTAAAATTGCCATAACTTATTAATTTATGAACTGATTTGATTCATACTTTGACAAAACAACATTGACCTGACATACCACAATGGACTCCACCAAAACCATCCCCCACGCCCCACCCCAGAATCCCCCCCCCCATTTTTTTTCCATTTATCATTTGTTTTTGCCCTATCTGTTTGTTGGTTTGTTTGCGTCAATCTTTAACATTTAACATTACTTTTGCAATATTGAAGATAGCAACTTCATATTTGGCATGCATGTGTATCTCATGAAGCTGCACATATTGAGTGGTGAAAGGTCAAGGTCATCTTTCAAGGTAAAAGGTCAAATATATGGGTCAACATCGGTCAAAAAGGGGACATAGTGTTTCACAAACACATCTTGTTTTTTCTTTTTTTTTTAAAGATCATCCTATAAATGACCACAGCACCACACTATACCCCCTTATCACCCCTCCCCCTAAAAAACCAACAAAAAAACAACACATATCTATTTTTATTATTTTATTTTTGAAACCATCAAACCATCCCACCAAAGAATCCCCCTCTCCATTTTTTTTTCATTTTGTTTTCTTATTTTTGAAAGATAATGTAATAAATGCCCACATCCCCACGCTATACACCCCTCTCCATTTCACCCACCCCAACCCCCTTTGTGATTGAAGTATTCAGATAGGTCCCTTCACCTTTAAAAATAAAAACAGATAAGCGGATTGCTTTTATTTGTTACAGCCTGTGCCATTTGGGTTGGGAAAATAAGCGCAATAAACCATAAAATTGGGGAAATAGTGCGATACACCATTGAATTGGGAAAACTAGTGCGATAAACCATGAAATTGTTAAAATTGGCGCAATAAACCATAAAATTGGGAAACATAAGCGCAATAAGCCATAAAATTGGGACAAATAGTGCGATAAACCATGAAATTTGGGGGGGGGGGAATGAAGCATTATAAATATGATTAAAATAGTTTTCAAGTGCATGTTTGACAGCATTTTTATATTATGAAGTGCTGCTTTAATTTCTTCTTACAACGAAGACAATGTTTAGTTAATACCCTTTCAACATGCATATTAAACTTGCAATAATCTATTCTTGAATACACCATTTAATCATAACATTTTAAAGAGTATAACGTTTATTACAGTATTTCTTTTAAATTAAATATCATATGGGGAAAACATTAACAAGTATTAACAAACACACTTTAGTGTTCTTGATATGTTAATGATGAGTTAAAATCATATGATAAATATTTCAATTGTTTACCTTTCAATATCTTGCATTTGACATCGTTCCTCAGTTCAATGCTATTTCTGTAAACTGTACAGCGTGACAAACACAATAAAGCAGAATATGCATATGCATCTGATTATACACAGATCCACTAACATATAAATCAAATCAGGTTTGTCTTCTTCCATTTTCGAACGATATTCATCTTAAATGCTTTAACTTTGCGGGTAGACTGAACTCCATTTTTTCAATACTGGTTTCCGTGACACACATTCACTGTGCAGATTTGTAATAAATATTAAATATTTCTTCCTCTGCCTAAATACATGTAATAAACATTGTTAGGCCTCTTATTGGTAATAAACATTGTAGGGTCCCATATAAGAAATTAATATGTTTATACTTATTTTCGGGTCTCACATAAGTAATACTGTTGAGTCCCATATAAGAAATACTGTTGGGTCCCATATAAGTAATATTGTGGGGTCCCGTATAAAAGTGTTTAATCTAGAATGGCAGAGGAGCATGGCGCATGACTTAAAAAAAGGCATTTCGCACGGCGATTCGCTTACAAAGGGCACATAGGGTTTTTTCAACTTTTTGAAACTTTTAATCAAAGCTTAAAACTTGGATTTATAGATTTTAAATGTCATTTTCGTGAAAATTTCACGCGAACTGTGTTCTTAAAATACAAAGCTATTGTGTTGATATGTGCATTTAGTATTATATTTTTTGGAAAACATTCTAATCGAATGCAAAACACGAGCATGTGACTGATCATGACAGCTCTAAACTGAAAGTAAACTTTCCGGATGTTTATGACTAGCGTTCATCGGATTTGCGCAGTGGCGTCACATTCATATCGTTTTCGAATGAAAAGGTTAAGTGAACCAGGGGCGTATAGTCCCTGAATGAACTAAATAACACGTGTATCGTTATGCCTTTAATATATGCCACTTTTTAACTATTAATCTTGTCTGTATTCATTAATAAATGATACATTGAACAAAGAAAGTTTCAAACAGCGTTAAATACCCGCGTGGTCCTCGTGACAATGAGAGTCAAGCGAACGGCGGTACATGTATAAGCAGGTTTGCCACTCATGGAACAGGTAGTCATTAAATAACAAAAAAATGCTATACATGTAAATAAAAGTTCTTTAAAATCGGCGAGGATTTGAATTGTAATAGACAGTATTCGAAACTCGGCTAATCTCTAAGTGATAACAATTTATACCGTTACGGCCCTTGTGTCTTACGAATATTCTGATATTTACAAAGATTTCGGATCATTTATGTTTGAATAACAATACGGTACGTCGTTGATTTAGGTAAATTAAATTTGTACCTCATGTAAGTGAGCGAAAAAAAACACAGTCATACGCGAGGACTGAAAAACAACTATTGCTGGTTTATTTCCGATAAATAGTCTGAGCCAGAAGTTTGGGTCGTCGTTGTTTGTCATTTAGAAACCTGACTATCATTAATTCGTCGACACAAAACCCACGCCGTGCTCTTAAGAACAGACTCCTTTTTCTGATTGGTTTCCATTGAAAATACCGGTTAAACAATCAAAATGACGTATGCATCACAAAAATGACGTAGGCGGAGTAAACATGTCGTATTTGGAGCTTATACCAACTCGCGCAATTAACTGTTACGGGATGATTATTGATTTTTACAGCAATTTTCGGGTAATAGGACCTCTTTTATTGCGTCATACACAGTCATGCATTAATATGCACGTCTTGGGGACTCCGAGATAACAAACTTTTGCAAAAGCATATAAGACTTGATACATATGGATCTAGATAAAAGGGCACGTGGCGCTACTTGGCATTGAAAGGGGCAGCGTGGCGCTCCGCAAAAAAGGGCATCGCGGGGAGCCACGCTGATAAGGCCTGGATAAAACGAGACATAAGCCCCCCAAAGAAAAAATGAACATTTGGACAATTGCCCCCCCCCNTAATTAGCTCAAACACTACAGTCATGTTCACTAATTAACCAGGCACCTGCTGAGAAATTGGCCCAACAATTGGTATGTTAAAGGGATCAAAGGGAACACTAATTATGCCCTTTTATGAATATGGTGAGAAAAAGATCAAAGACATATGTGGGTAAATATGTAGTGCATAGTAAATGTCAAGAATATGTTAAATAATTTTGGATTTGGTTATGTATTTGAAAAAACAAACGTTGTACAAGTGAACAATTTTATAAGCGAGTTCAAATTGAGACTTGTTGACATTTTTAAACAAGAGTGGTACGGTAAAATGAATAATAGTACTGTAGTAAATATGAATAAAGTTTGTAAAAGCTGTTTGGAATATGAAACATATTTAGATTTACTTCCTAGACGTCAGCGATTGTTGTTTGTAAGACTAAGCGTCTCTGCACATCCTTTGAGAATACAAACTGGCAGATACACCCAAAATAACATACCGCGTAATGAACGTTATTGCTTTTGTTGTAATGACTTGGATTTGGAAGATGAGTACCATTTTATATCTATATGCCGCTGTAACACTGATTTAAGGATACAATGAATACGCCGTATAATTTATTTAAACCCATCTATATATAAGTTCCACAAGTTATTAGTTTCATGTGACTGTAATTTATAATGTATGTAAATATATCAAAGAAGCTCTTGTTATAGACGAAATAAATATGATTCTAAATAAAACTGTTCAATAAGTTTTATTACCTCTTTGATAGTTGATTTGTAATGTTAATTTGTTATACCCAGTTACATGACAGAAAATAATATGTATACTTTATTATGAAGACGATGTACTTGTGTATAAGTCTGAATAAACTGTCTGTCTGTCTGTCTGTCTGTCTGTCTGTCTGTCTGTCTGTCTGTCTGTCTGTCTGTCTGTCTGTCTGCCTATTTGTCTGTCTGTCTGTGAATTCCTTTGTGTATTGTGAAAATATTTTGAAATTTGACCACGACAAATCACGGACAAGCATGCTTTATTAAAGTTATTTCATGTACTAACAACGTTAGTTTATTAATATAAATAACTGAGCATCGGTCGATGGTCCAGTGGAATTGTCCGGGCTTAATTCCTGGCCGAGGCACGTTTTCTGTACAACGGCAAAACAATCATATGTGTGCTTTTACCAGCACATTATAGATGGGTTTTGAGTTATATTTCGTTTGATTATTATATCCAGCTTAAACATTAACAAATTATGATTTAAGATGAAATAGTATATGATCGCTTTGGTCAAGGTACACATTTTAACAATGAACGATTTAATCTCAATTTATTTATTGGTCATAGTATTAGATTAATCAAATGTTTGAGACGTTTTGTAAATTTCGGATGTATGTGTGTTAAGACAATGTCAAAACTATTAATGTCAATGTCGGTTGTCTTTTAAAATATTGTTATTATGTTTGTATTAGTATCGTTTATGCAGATGCGTTTTACTCAACGTGACCTGGCCTTATAATAAAAAAAGCTTTGAGAGAATTTAAAAAAAGAAAAAATAATATGTATTGTATTTTTTAATTATAAAAACCCTGCATAAAGTGAGATTACGTTTTAATGTGTAGGAAAAGTAAATAAAAATGAAGTGAAGTAAACAAAAGTTGTGTAAAGGGTTTGTTTATTGTAGTGATTAATGGTCATACTTGTTTACTTTATATTTATTTATTTATGTTTAGTGATTTTGTTTATATAAATATCATTGCTTCTGGATAAATATAGTTTTCAAAAGTGGGATTATCTATAGCTATAATGTATATTGTATTAAGGGGGGAATGCCGTCGATATGTCCCTTTAATTAAATATAAAAAGGCCACATAAGGAGTGAGGAACACAAGTGCGACATATAACTCTTAAGCACAGTAGATAGTGCGTCAGTTTCATTATAACATGGTACATAACGATCTGAAGGTCGTGAGTTCGATCCTCTAACGGGACCGATTTTCGAAAAAGTCCGTTCTATATTGCATTTATCCTAATTATATTAGCTAACAATATTGAATAATTTACTGTGCAGCCCATTGAGAAATGTACTAGCATTATTGTCCAAGCAGTTTTATTGCAATGTTTGATATGATAGTTGGCATACTGCAAGTTACCATGGAAACCAGCATGGCGTGCAAAACACTTATGTACGAAATAAGGTAGTGTCTTATATTTACAATAATGCCAAAATAAGGTATATATGAAAACAGGTTGATCTGTAAATGGTCATCAAAACGCATTCAAACTAACAGGTTTGTTCGAAACAAATTGATAATTTCAAGTTCATATTCTGTTCTTTGTGACTACATAATGCTTATTCGGAACACAACATATCCCTACGTACACACACGTATTTAAAGTTACATTCAACTGAGTCACATAGATATTTACATTTACATTGAATTCACTTAAGTTTGAATCACAATCTATTACCCCATATACTTTGCTCATTTGCATTTATACCACACCACATTTCACTGGATTGTTTCAAATCGCTTTCGTGGGGCAACCGTTTATACTTTACGTCACTGTCTTGATCATACAATGACGTACATGTTTGGCCAATCTAACAAATATTTGGCAATTATGTTTGGCGAAAAGTTACCGTCTTGAGCGTACTTTGAGGTATTTGACAAATTTTTATAAAACTTAAAACAATGTTGTGATCAATATCCTTGGCATGCCCAAATTATTGCCAACCATCCAAGTGACGTCATTTAATTAAAAAAAAACGAGTTTTACTTAACTTAAAGTTTTCCGTTTGACAGTTTATTATAATTTTAATTCTTTGGATATTGGATCCGTGCTCAAGTCGCAAATAAACTGTTCTGTTCTGTTATATTAAGGCTGTGTAAAACGTGTCAGGCCAATTTTAACCCCCGGGAAATAAGTTCAACAAACTTGGTAGACATATAGATGATGCCATATCCCAAACGAATAAGAACGCCAAGGGCTTTAAGTTTTCGGACAAGAAGCTTTTAAAAACATTTTCCGTAGTCAAGTCTATTTTAAACTGGTGAACCCCGGGGGCATGCCAGTTTTGACCACAAGTGCGTTATTTGAACTACCTACTTAGAAACTATAATACAATTTGAAATACCAAATACGAAACATCATATTACTATTTTATTTTGGATGGGGATGTACAAAATGGATTCTATTTTGTTGAGTTCGTATACAATTTTCAATTATTGTATCTGATATTTTTTAAATGTAATTTTGGACACTGCTTGGCAATATGCTCCAACCGGGCAAATACACACCAGATTGATTTAATCCTCCTGGCGCCGCATCGGTTAAGGTCCAGCATCAGCAAGGCGAACACAATAACGTTTCCTGGCGCAGACATCGGCTGTTGCCATGACTTAGAGCTCACAACCATCAAGCTAAAGTTAAAGAGCACGCACATCACCGAGGACCCTCGAATTAAATTTGACTTGGTGAAACTGAAAGATCCAGATATTGCAGAGGCATTTCAGCAAAGATTGATGGTAAGTTTGCAGCCCTGAACAACGTCCCTTCCGAGCTGACAAGGACTTTAGCAATGACGGCACTATGACAAAAGATATGGGAGAAGAGAAGCGGCCAAAATAATGGACCAAGTCTCTGGTCATCCCCCTACCGAAAAAGGCCAAGCTCAAGCTGTGCGAGATTTACCGCAACATCAGCCTCATCAGGCATCCCAGCAAAGTAATGCTACGCATCATCTTCAATCGATTGAACAGTAAGGCCGATGAACTGCTGGTCGAGAAGCACGCTGGATTCAGAGCAGGGCGGAGGACAGTGGAACAGATCTTCAACTGCAGAGACATCATTGAGAAACACATACAACACCAACGAGACCTCTTCCATAAATTAATCGACCTTATAACAACTTTCAAACGCGTGTGGAATGATGGCCTGTGGCATGTTATGAGAAGATTCAACAATGACGAAGGACTGGTGCAAGACATCCAATAACTCTACGGTAACGTCAGCAGCGCATCAATTCTCAATGGATATAAGGGGGACAACTTCAGGACATCAATTTGCGGGGCGACCCTCTGGGATGTCTGCTCTCCCCTGTCCTGTTTAAACTTTTGCTTAAGAAGAAAAAGGGGACTCTCCAAAACCATCACACCTATATATTCATCGTCGGAAGACCCATCTTCAACTTGAGATTCGCTAATCACATTGACTTCATTGGTGGCACATGCAGTAAACTTAAAGATCTCACCAACAGACTATCAACGACCAGGAGCATACGGGTTGGGGGTCAGCAAGGAGAAGTCGAAAATCATTCTGAACAGCGCGACCAACACCAGTGCAGATATCACTCTGAACGGCCAGAAGCTTAAAGAATTGACATTCTTCAAGTACATGTAAGCAACTGTGTCCAAGGATGGTACCGTATAAGAATTGCCATTACGACTGCAGCGATGACCACACTGAGCAGGTTGTGGACAAGCAGCTCCATCAACTTCAACACCAAGTACATGCTCTTCAAGACCCTCGTAGTCTCTAGCTTACTGTGCGGTTGCGAGACTTGAACGCTTCACGCGGATACATAAAGCCGGGCACAGGGCTTTGAACATAAGGGTCTTCGCATACTGCTCCGCATCTCATACATGGAGAACAATACCAACGAGCATGTCCGGAACATGACTGCAACACTTGTTGGTCAACTGTTTTTCAGAGCACGCTAGAGTGAGGTCGCCGTCGAGGCCGTCAGAAGAAAAGTTGGATGGACAAAGTGAAATGGTGACATCACTCCCCATGGATGAATTTTTTTCAGCAGCCCACAACATACATTACTGGCGAAGGATTTCTGTATCGTCGTCCCTCATTTACCCCCAACGGCCAAACCGGTGATTGAACTGATGATGATGATGATGATGATGATGATGATGATGATGATGATGATGATGATGATGATGATGATGATGATGATTGTAATATGAAAAAGTGAGCTTAAGTTAATCGTATTAAAACAGTCTTAATTTTTTGGGGGAAATCCAATATTTGTCCTTGTGGTTTCAGAGAAAAATATGTTACCCTGATAAGTTTCTTCAAAATCTGCCCAGTGGTAAATGTTAACTTAAATAAGCTTTATTAAACATTACATTGAAAACCCAAACATTTAGCGCCACCAGTCTTACCCTTGTCGACTGAATGTTGATACTCAGTGCATGGAGAAAATTAACTGTTAAAAACATAGATCATGCAAAGAAAGTCCAAGCTCAAAATAAAGTATATACAAACGCATTAAATCGGTTTAATTGTGTTTTTACTTCATTTATAAATGTCGTTTGAACATTATTTATGTAAGGTCATTAATCACTTCTACTTCTCAGATATCTGTATGGAACTCCGTTTTCCGCTATACATCATGTAGTATAGTAAAATATAAATAAAAATCCATCAGATGCTGTTTTTTTTTATTGTACTACATATCTAAGTGAGAAATATTTCATCGTTTCCAATGTTTTATTGCGTATCGATCTCATTATTGTGAAACAATTGTGTTTTCCAAAGATTTCCAAAAGTATGCTTTTTAAAAATATAGTTCATAGAATTACGAGTTTTTATCTAAAAATGATACAACTTCATTGTCATCACCAAGTCAATACGTACAGCACACTATCAATATGGCGGTCAATGCAAAATATTGGGTTTTTTAACTTGTGGACAGGACCTGTTACACGTATTGAGAGATCGATGCAAAGTTATGTTGGGTTGTACTCTGTTAACACGTATTGAGAGATCGATGCAAAGGTATTTTGGGTTTAACCTGTTAACACGTAATGAGAGATCGATGCGAAGTATTGGGGGTTTTAACCTCTTAACACGTAATGAGAGATCGATGCGAAGTATTGGGGGTTGTTACCTGTTAACACGTCATGAGAGATCGATGCGAAGTATTGGGGGTTGTAACCTGTTAACACGTAATGAGAGATCGATGCGAAGTATTGGGGTTGTAACATGTTAACACGTAATGAGAGGTTGATGCGAAGTATTGGGGGTTGTAACCTGTTTACACGTAATGAGAGATCGATGCAAAGTATTGGGGGTTTTAACCTGTTAACAAGTCTCGAGCAGTCCATGAAACTGTAATGCGGTTATAAACAGCTAACATGTTTTGGCAGTTACAAAACAAAGTATTGTGTGTTTTAATAGGTTAACAGGTATCGGTCGATCAAAGCCAAGTTTGTGCGGTTTTTACAGGCTGACATGTATGCCGAATTGTATACTTAGTTCCGAATTTATAAAAACAGTTACATATTCACGTACAGAGTTATTGTTTTATAATAAGTTTTTTTTTATTGCTAAAGTTTCTTACAGCATTTTTATTTATATCACACAATTTTAGATTATTAATCCTTTAATTAATGCTTCATAATAGTATCAATCACTATTATTTTTTATCAATTTTATATACATATATATGTTTTGTACAACGCCATTGAATATAATTATATATATAGGAGTTTCATCAAATTAGCAAGTTTCAAGTTATCAACATCCTCATACATGTATTGCATTATGATACAAAATTAAATTGTTATTACAAAATCTTAAATTAGTGTGTATTTAAAAGGACTTGTTCACAGATGTTTGTATGTTTTGAAGTTTGTCATTTAATGCTTTAAACTGATAAATTAAAACATCGGAACTAAATAGCTCCAGTATAAATCGAGAAAAAAAGAAAACAAAGAACAAAAAAGTAATTCACATCGGAACTTGAACCACTTACCCTTGGAGTAAAAGTCTAGCAATAATTGTATTGACACAAAATATAACGATAACCACAGATCTCTACAAATTATTCAATCGTTTCGCGTTTATCGCTTTATAATTTTAAGGTTCTAAAATCGTCAAAAGATGCGGATAATTGCTATTTTAGAGTATGCTGAATGTTCAGGATTACTGTTTCCTCTTAAATATCATAACAACAACGAAAATGTGCATATCTGAATTTCAATGTTTTTCAATTTTGTCAATTTACCAAAACATGAACAAGTCCCTTTAATAACTCAATGTCGGAATGTTCTCAATCTAATTTGATCAATCTTATAACATTTGAAAGCATCTCATAAAATAGCTTTTTGAAGAGGATATTATCTTTCATGTTAATACCTTAAATATTGAACAAATGTCGTATCAACTGGCAGCTAAAACGATTTCAGTTTAATGTGGTCCTTTTTACTCGAAAAGACACATCAATTAACGGTACTATGTAGTAAAGAAAGCATCTTAATGTATAACATAACCATACATTTTATGGATGTAAAACAACAACACAAAAACATGTATTCATAAGAGAACGAGCCCAGGTATTTTAATTGAAAGGGCGATGTTCAATCTCAAGGCTGTTAATTGTTAAGTTGGTACCAGACAAAGGGGCGATCAATTACATTGTTTAATTTGTACATAAATTACTAACTTCCCTTTCTAAGATGGTCATATTTACTTTGTTGGTATAATTCGGATTCGTTTTGCAGACGATATGGCCAGCTGTGCTATATGCAGAATATATCGAAGTAAAATAACTAAATCCTATCCCAGACTCAAACTTGCAATGACATAAATCAGCAGGAAACTTTGGCACGTGGCGCTACTTGGCTTTGAAAGGGGCAGCGTGGCGCTGCGCAAAAAAAGGGCATCGCGGGGAGCCACGCTGATAAGGCCTGGATAAAACTATTGTAGGACATAAGCCCCCCAGGACATAAGCCCCCAATGAAAAAAATGAANATTCCCCCCCCCCCCCAGTAGAAATGACTGATAGGACATTAGCTCCAACAGTACTTATTTTTGCATCTGGACATTTGCCCCCCAGTGCTTATTTAAGAAGTGGACATTTCCCCCCAGTGCTTATATCATATGTAATCAATTAGCTCAAACACTACAGTCATGTTCACTAATTAACCAGGTACCTGCTGAGAAATTGGCCCAACAATTGGTATGTTAAAGGGATCAAAGGGAACAATAATTATGCCCTTATATGAATATGGTGAGAAAAAGATCAAAGACATATGTGGGTAAAAGCAGAAGTGCATAGTAGCTTAGGTAAAACAAACATCTTAAAGAATTTTAGTTTTAATTGTTCTTTAATTAATCAATCAAAAAGAGAAAAAAAGACTAATTCCAAATAAATTGTCTGGGACCGTTACTAAGTAATAATTTTCTTTAAACTAAATTTCTCGTGTTAAAGTAATTCATGACTCATGGAAACAACATATGATATAAGCACTGGGGGCAAATTTCCACTTCTAAAATAAGCACTGGGGGCAAATGTCCAAATACAAAATAAGCACCGGGGGGGGGGTTTGTGCCCTACTTGTCATTTCTACTGGGGGCAATTGTCCAAATGTTCATTTTTTAATTGGGGGACTTATGTCCTGGGGGCTTATGTCCGGACAACGGATAAAACACTACGTATAAGGTATACTGTCATGTCCCATATATGAAGTATCATGAGAAATATTGTTGGGTCCCATATAAGAAATATTGTTGGGTCCCATATAAGATGTATTGTTGGGTCCCATAAAAGAAACATTGTTGGGTCTTTTTGCTTTCTCTTTTATTCATAACGTCGCCCCGGAGAGCCAAGGTAAATGACTGAACGTATACAAATAACACTAATAAGTCCACCATACATAATTCATACATGATCAATGATTATAATAAGAATATCACACATGTATGCCTAATAAACAAATCAGAATGTGAACTGTCTTAATCGATTTATGTTTTAACACAGAAAAACATGTGTCCTAGCTGAATTTCAGATAAACTGAAAGAACCTCATTTCCTGGACGGATTGGTACTGTATGCATGCATAGACGAACCAAGAACCCAGGCAAAAATATATGCCTTGGCCTAAGACCTATAAACAGCAATAATGTACTGACGTATGCATTATATATATTAGCATTTTATCTGAATAGCAGATAGATTTACATACACAAGGAATAATCGCTCTCTTGAACGGATAGCAAAATTTAACGTGACGTCACAACCTTTAGAACACGACAAAAATTAACCTCACATAGAGAATTCAGGATTTTGACTTTCATAATGCAAAGTAATCATATCATAACATCATATAAACACAAACTTAAACTCTGAGGGGCATAAAGAGGACCTATATTTTTGGAAAATCACTTTGCATTGTGCAAATTGCCGCCTAAACGTATTTGACTGACAAATGGTGTAAACTTATCCAAGGGGAACAACTTTCACAACGCAAAGGCTAAACACCGCTATAGACCGTACCAAACCGTACATATCATCTGCGCCCTCCGCACCTAGCTCTAGCCCCACTTCAAAAATAACAAAAGTGTAACAGCACACCCTCTCCGTGGATCCCTATTTTCATCAACTTAAAATTGACAATCTTCTGGTCCTAAACCACAAGGCATATAGTTTTAATATTTGTTTATGCCGTAGTGGGACTACTTAGTGGAGCTTTTTAAGAGTATTAAAATTATGCCACTCCGTCAAAATTCATCAACTGATGCACATGTCATATTGTACTTTTCAAATTCAAATACTTTTTGTCAGGTGAGCGAACCAGGGGTCCCTAAGAATACTTGTTTTTATTTGTTTGTTTATTGTTTTGATATTGTTTATCTTAGTTTTGCTCATCAGGCCGACAGATAATTATGTAACACCAACTTTACTCTGTAACACACCATCCACACTCTGTAACACATCATTCCCTCCCTAAATTACACCAGGCCTTTTTTGCTCTATTTTGGGAAAAAACGCCACACTTGCATTTTGGGAATTTCGCGTCGTGAAAATTCATATTTTGGGAAAAAAATAATCACCAAAATGGCTCAATTGGGTGAAAATAATCACATCTTAAAATGTGTTTCTTTATAATTTTATATTTCAAAGAAGCTGTTGACTTGTAAAAAATTGACAGTTGACTATTTTATAGGTCTACCATAATATTAAAGGGACTGTAAACCACGAATAATAAAAAAAGAAAAGTTCTAAAATACCGTATTTTTTACAATTATTAGTTTATTTTGATTAACATATCACGACTGGTATATAACATTACTTGACAAAAGTTTTTTTATTTTTTTTATTTTTTATTTTTACTCGGTATGTCTTCCAGGTAACTACCAGTTTACTATAAATAACGCAAGTATATTGATCATCATAGTCACGTGGTAAATCCAGGAATGCAAATTGTGCATGCGTAGTGAATTGTATATATTTTATATATAAACTGATCAATCTACTTGCGTTATTTATAGTGTGTATATCGTTATGTCACCTACTTTCGCGATAAACTTTCGATTTCACATCGTTAAATTTTATTACCGAATATACTGAAAATATGCACTTTTTTTCAAGTAATGTAATATACCAGTCGCGATATTTTAGAAATAGTTATTGTATGTATGTTTTTTTCCATAAATAAAAATAACATGTTTATTGTTATTACAAGTCAAAAGCAAAGAGCTGATATTTTGTTTCTTCGTGAAATAAATGTGTACCATCTTATTGCAGTGGTGCACACTCAAATCATGTAGGAATCAATTTGGTTACTTTAGAGTTATGTCCCCTTAATGGATTGAAAATGAGGAAATTGTCCATTCGGAGCTATTAACATAAACATCCGTAGTTGTTGTTTTGAACCAGGTAGGTTCCCCGAATCAGCATGGGTTGATTTCGTATATATACCGGTACCGTTCTAACCCGTACAAGTTTGTGCATGTGTTCATTAAGATTTTTGCGGATCAGTACAGCCTGGATATGGATAACTATATGGGTTAATACAATAAACAAAGAATTACAACCTTTCAGTACGGATGTTTCGGAAACAACACATATTTGCACGGACATCTACGATCTTGCACGATGTGAATCATTATAACCACGGTTATAACACCGCCATGATACAATCATATGCAAGTATACCTGTATACATAAATTTTTTAATCAACTTGTATTCCCTGTTAAGTCAGCATTAACATGGGTGAAAGAAGGCACCAGCTCTTGTTTGGTCCTTTTTGCGCCCTCTTGATTTGCTGAAACAAAATCTTGAGGAAAACAAAACTGCACAACCATCATTATTTTAAGCCATGTTTACTAATGTGATATTAATTTATTAATTAATTTGTAAATAAATCCAGCCTAGATACTCCCTTCCGGTGTAGAAGAAAAAATGTTAATCAAAACATTGACGGTAAAAGCATCAAATTTTGTAAAATTAATACTGAATTTGTATGACAAGTCTTAAAAATAACAGAGGTTGTAGACCAAGCACAAATAAATGCCAGCAATTGACTTAATAGATGGACAAATATACTGTAGCTGTAATATGTCAATCAGATACTTATAGGTGAATGTCTTGAAAAAGCGCCAACATTTAGTGTTGTTGGTGCAGGAAAATTAGACCTTCGCGAAAGTTAATGATTTCACAGTATGTTTTGCTAGATGTTTAGCATCGTACTTAAACACATTTATCATAGTTGAAAATAAATTGTGCGTGCCAGTTTTTAGTTGTTCGCTTGCGAACAACTTAGGTTAGTACTACGCGTTGCTAGTCGGTCTTCTCTTAACTACGCTAAGAACGATAACCACCGCATATGAGGCTATTAATAGATGCTGATAAACAAGTTTAGTGGGATGTTGTGTAACCTCGTTTATATTGCATCCTACTATTGCTGTTTCTGTGAAACATTCTTTTGTTATCAACAGCGGCGATCTTTTGTATCCACGGGTGCTAACAACGCAATAGAAGAAGGTTAAGTTTGTTTACATTCACAGTTCTCAATAAATAAAACGTTGAACATGAGTTCACCAATTACTACAGGTATGTTGTAAACAACAACAAAAATGCTTTATAATTGCTAAAACCGAATATTAAAAACCACTAAATATAACAAGAAGTATCTTTTTTAAAAGGAAGTCGGCGTGAATGCTGACTTTGAAATAAATAATTAAATAAAAAAAAGTTTAACGATTGTGTTTGTAAACTTGTTAGTCACATATTCACCGCATGAAATGTGTGTTATCAACTTATCATTGTGAAACCACACATTAGTGTAAGTAGATAAAAAGTATACTACGGGAGTACCACGAATAAGTGTAAGTAGATAAAAATAATACTACGGGAGTGCACATCATATGTGTCCTCACATGCCTTATTATGAGTGTATTTCTTCACCATCGAGATATTTTGTATGTTAATATTTGATTTACACGCAGTTTTCTTTCGACACATTTAAATTACACTTTCATAGCCGCATTATGCGAAGATAGGTCGTATGCGNTATTTTTACTCGGTATGTCTTCCAGGTAACTACCATTTTACTATAAATAACGCAAGTATATTGATCATCATAGTCACGTGGTAAATCCAGGAATGCAAATTGTGCATGCGTAGTGAATTGTATATATTTTATATATAAACTGATCAATCTACTTGCGTTATTTATAGTGTGTATATCGTTATGTCACATATTTTCGCAATACACTTTCGATTTCACATCGTTAAATTTTATTACCGAATATACTGAAAATATGCACTTTTTTCAAGTAATGTAATATACCAGTCGCGATATTTTAGAAATAGTTATTGTATGTATGTTTTTTCCATAAATAAAAATAACATGTTTATTGTTATTACAAGTCAGAAGCAAAGAGCTGATATTTTGTTTCTTCGTGAAATAAATGTGTACCATCTTAATGCAGTGGTGCACACTCAAATCATGTAGGAATCAATTTGGTTACTCTAGAGTTATGTCCCCTTAATGGATTGAAAATGAAGAAATTGTCCATTCGGAGCTATTAACATAATCATCCGTAGTTGTTGTTTTGAACCAGGTAGGTTCCCCGAATCAGCATGGGTTGATTTCGTATATATAAACCGGTACCGTTCTAACCCGTACAAGTTTGTGCATGTGTTCATTAAGATTTTTGCGGATCAGTACAGCCTGGATAAGGATAACTATATGGGTTAATACAATAAATAAAGAATTACAACCTTTCAGTACGGATGTTTCGGAAATAACACATATTTGCACGGACATCTACGATCTTGCGCGATGTGAATCATTATAACCACGGTTATAACACCGCCATGATACAATCATATGTAAGTATACCTGTATACATAATTTTTTTAATCAGCCTCAATAAATAAAACGTTGAACATGAGTTCACCAATTACTACAGGTATGTTGTAAACAACAACAAAAATGCTTTATAATCGCTAAAACCGAATATTAAAAACCACTAAATATAACAAGAAGTATCTTTTTAAAAGGAAGTCGGCGTAAATGCTGACTTTGAAATAAAGTTTGCAATTTACGTTTCTAAATAATTAAATAAAAAAAAGTTTAACGATTGTGTTTGTTAACTTGTTAGTCACATATTAACCTCATGAAATGTGTGTTATCAACTTATCATTATCAGTGTAAGTAGATAAAAAGTATACTACGGGAGTACCACGAATAAGTGTAAGTAGATAAAAATAATACTACGGGAGTGCACATCATATGTGTCCTCACATGCCTTATTATGAGTGTA
This sequence comes from Dreissena rostriformis, assembly GCA_007657795.1. NCBI lineage: Eukaryota > Metazoa > Mollusca > Bivalvia > Myida > Dreissenidae > Dreissena > Dreissena rostriformis. The sequence goes on along the minus strand of VMBQ01007180.1, from coordinate 16,398 downwards.
TTTCTTCACCATCGAGATATTTTGTATGTTAATATTTGATTTACACGCAGTTTTCTTTCGACACATTTAAATTACACTTTCATAGCCGCATTATGCGAAGATAGGTCGTATGCGTTTCGGCCAGCGTATCTTAAGCCCAACATGTGCATTTGCGCAGTCTGGTCAGAGGCGATGCTGTTTGCTATAAAATCACCCAATGTGTAATGGTCTCATTATGTATATCCTGACCAGATTGAGATACGCTGGCTGAGTGGGCTAAACATATGATGGGAGCATATGGAATATGACCCATTTTCGCATGACGAGGGTCATTAAAAAAAATCGCGAATTGTAAATGGCACATTTGAGCACAATGCTTTGTCGATACACATTGTATTAAAATAGCAAACTTGTAAATAAGAGCAGCCTATCCAGGCGTTTAGGAACGATTTCGAGACGTGCTGACCGAGAACGGCAAACATTTGTCGTTGAATAATTAAACGATTTTCCTCATATCGTGTCACTATACTATTTGTTTGTTTTCTTATCTTTAAAGCAAAACAGTATATCGATAGTTAATTATATATTTCCTGGACGATTTAGTGAACGAGTACTGACCCTGACATTCTCCGACATGGATTTTAATGCGTAATTGTAACTGGGCCACAATTTGTGTCATTTGAACATACAGAGAGTAGTCCGGAATTCCTTACAATGAACAGCATTTTATCCTATTACCAGATTAAAATCGATAGGATAACACCGATCGTATAAACTTCAGCTTCATACGATCGCTTTTTTTAGATCATTTGTGGGTTTTCCAACAATTGGAAAATCTTTTGTTGTCAAATACGGACGAAAAGATCGTCTTAAATTGCAATCTTTGATAATTATAAATAGAAAAGGGAAGAAATTATAGGATAAATAGAATTGTATGTGAGTTTTGGATAAAGATCAAGTTAATCATGCTCGGAACGAATCATGGTAGCGCTCGGCAAGCCTCGCGCTATCATGATTCTAAGCCTCGCATGATATACTTGATATTTATCCAAAACTCACATAATATTCTCTATATGTCACAAATATATGTCCGATACTTTTTTCCCCTAACACTTTGGAATTTCTGGTGAACGACTTGAATAAACAATCAGTCAATTAGATAAACTCCACTGTTGTACCATTTCGTAAAGCTCCTGATAACATATAGGTCAGTAATACATGTTGTGTTGGATGTTCCGTCGTTGTGGGTTGATGTTTTTTACGAAAGGTATGGCCTCTTCGAGCTCAACCATATTTTGCAGAGCCACAGGGCAAAGTAGGTTCCTCGGCAATTGGCGGAACCGCCTCCTTTGCAGAGTATCCTGTTTAACGTTGTATAAAGGCATATCAAAATAAGGCTTTTTTTTACCACAATGTAAGGCTTATTCTCACATCCATCCCCGATTTTTTTCCCCGTTAAGTTAAATTTCGTACGAGAACAAGGTGGCCTGGCATTATTTTTGCGGCACGCACCGTTTGATCATGTTTGCTCTTGTTTTATTCGCAGTAATTTTGGCCTTGATAAATAATTGCAAAACATTAACGGGGCTTACGCGAACATTTATTGGATTATCTTGCATTAATAGTCTCATGGTGCAATCCTTAAAGAGCGTCAATGGCGAGTTTGGAATGACGCCCGAACATAAGGTAGCACGGCCAAAACCTTTGTAGTCGTGAAAAGTGGAGTTGTACGCATATACCATAAGTCCATTACACTATTCCCTATTACTCTGTTAGTCTTCATCAGGAGTACCTAGCATCTTTAAAAGAGTTGGTTGAATCTCTCCTCTATACAATTTCCCATAGCACGATTAGGTGTAGTGTGAGACTGTTTTACATCCACTCGCTAATAAAATATTTTTAGTTTCGATATCGACATTGTCATTTACATGTTAATGCAGGTATATGACGACGACTGGGCCTTGTGCTGAAGCGTCGTTGGGAAGAATTAACATACGTTTATAGTTTGTACAGACAAGCACTGGCGGGTTCACTAACTGTTTCTGCAGTTCCTCGAATGCATTCTGTTCAAATTTGCCTTCTTCGTTGATGCAACCTCCTCTTGTTTATTTTTGTTTATTCATCATGGTCTTGCGATGTTATAAAACCCCTTAATGAACCACCGGTCGTACCCAGCCAATCCGAGAAACTTCACAATCTCTTCCACCTAAGTAGGAGTGGGTAAATGTCGGACGGCTTCTGTCTATTTTGGATCTGTGCTGCTTTCCTCCGCAGAGATGACATGTCAAAGAAAAGTGATCTTTGTTTTGCACAATTATTATTTTGAGGGCTTAATTTTTAAACTGTAAGATGACAAACACTAGTATACTTAAATAAGTAAGTTAGTTGAAGATGATTCCATCTGTGTAAACATCGCAGATGAAACCTTCGAGAGTGATGAACGAAAACTGGAAACTATTCTTGAAGGAATCTGGTACTGCACTCTGACGTTCTATGTGCGTTCTTCGGTGAAGAGGTCGATCGGGCAAAACGTTCGGAACGGTCCTTTGACAGTCCGGTCAAGTTCACCATATCATCTGGATGTGCTCTTTTGCAAGATCGACATGCCAAAAGCCAGCTTTGAGGTCTCGTTTTAAGATATATTGTGATCCATAGAGCAAGTGTAATGTATCCTTAATTGTAGGTATCGCATAGCTATCTTTCCTTATTCTCGCATTAGTTTTTAAAAGTCAATGTAGAATCGGAATTGGACCTGTTTGAACGATGACAAATTTTGAAGACCAAGGGCTCTTGGGCTCCCGTATTGCGCACATAAAGAGCATTTCCTTAAGATGTTCTCTAAATTTGTTGAAACAGCTTGCGAAATTCGTATATTTGAGTCTTTGAATGGTGTTCGTTAGTTTCATGTCCAAAATCGAATGATGACATGGGCAATATGGCAGCGTATCGTAAAAAAACATTTTTCAACACTTTGTTTGTCATCATCTGTGAGGTAAGTATCTTCTTAATCTATCCCATATGTATTTTTTTTTTGTTTATACTTGTTTTTGTTTTCAGGTGCTGTTTCCATGGTGATCGATTCGTTCAGGACGTGTTCAAACATGAAAGCTCTTCGTACGACACTAACCTTTTCAAGTTTATTTACTTATTGTTTTGCTCTTATTTTGATTGGCCTTTCTCTGACGCTACACAGACGGACTGGGATTCGTACACATTTCCAGGAATATCAACACGCACAACTCTTGGGCAAAATTAAGCACTGTGGCAATGAACATTATCAACTTGTTCCGTTACAGCTGTATTGACATTTATTATTGTCCTAAAGGAAACTGTAACAGTTTTACTTTCTGTGAGGTTTAACGTTATCGATCAAGTTGCTGTGACCTAACCGATATCTGCGTTCATGGATCATATGTTGTGTTGTCTGTAATGGGTCTCAATTCTCATTGTGATTCTGTAATTCTTTGAAAACCATGAACAATACATTGACTCAATAGAAGGACCGATAGCCTATTTGTATTCACACTTTTGTTTATGATCTTATTACATGCCGTAAATACATGTAGCTCATTTCAATAAGCAAAACCGGAGTTGGTTGGCTTGGCAAAGTGGCATGTCATGGTTTAACGTCACGTCATTCTGCGATCGTATTACATTGTCCTACGTTGGCCTATTATTCTGTCGATGATTAATGTGCCTTTGAATATAAATAATACATGATGGCTGTCTCGCGTAAGTGATTAATTTACAGCGCGTTTCGCATGGCATGGACAATACTTTTGTTACCTATAAAATATTTAACATTTTGTAGAAATGAAACAATGCCCAAACAACTTTCCAATACGACCACTTTATCCCAATTCTATAGTTTACTAGCGTAATTATGCGTATGATTAATTTTGCGACGACCTAGTATAACGGATCAATGTGAAACAAAACGATTGAAAACAACACATATAATGGCGTTGTGAGGAATATTACAGATAACTGTCCTCTCAGATAGATTCATGTGTTTGTAGTTTTCATAGACTTAACAGCTGTAATAAAGATACAACGCGCAAATGTATTTCCATTTCAGATTATACTTTATCCCAGACAAGTTCATGTTTATAGAGAAATAAACAAATCATATTAGAAGTATTTCCCCACAAATAAACAAGCAGGGGAATACTGTCACTTGTGTTCAGTCTGTAAAGGTACTACATGTTATGTTATATATGAACACAACAACTTAATATTGACGTTGTTTTTATGATAATAAGTGTAAACGCGTTTGTTTATCTAGCAAACCACTGCTCCATGACAAACATGGGTTACTGTATTTGGATGTAACAGGAAATGTATTTTAAAAAGACAATCGTGGTTGAAATTATATATTTATTTTTTCACAAAATTACAACAATAGGAAAGATGTTTGGAAATACATTTCTTCGGACCCTCGACCCTAGCTCCATTTACGGTATTTTACATTTAAATTTCAAAAACAGCGGTCAAATTGAAGCATATATTAGCATTATTCATAATCATACGATTGGTATTTCCCGTTTACAATGTTTTAAATCTACAGTTCAAAAGCAAGAGCTGCATGTTTTATTGAAGATGATGGTTCTATAATGTATGTCATAAACATTTAAATGATATAAATGGAATTGTACAAAGAATGAAATTTATCCCGTACACCAGAAAAGCAGAACATATTTAGATGAATACGAAAATTTACAGCCGTTCATCGAAAATCATTGTGGTCATTTTACTTGGTAAATAGGTATAACATATGTATTTACTCTGTGTTTTATAAATTAAGTGAATAGTAAAACATTGGCTTCAGCTTTTTCGTGTCATGTGGTGCTTACCTTTCTTTCTAATCGTTTAAATGTATTTAACAACACCTGTGTAACGATCATATTCCATTATACATGCGTACGCATTGTTTCCCGAGCTATTGTTATGATCCTATGGTGTTTTGTTGGTTTTATTACCATGAACATCATTAATAATACATTTCGTTTCATAGACATTCTAGTGTTTACGTGTTCATGTTCCGATTTAGCGCCGTTAACAAGTCAATCCTATAGGAAACAAAGGTTTTTGTTTGCTGAGCACATTGTTTTAGATTTGTATTGATCAAATACACGTTATTATATACTGACTGTAGATGTCATACAATTAGACAATCACACTACATTATTATTGCTTTATGTGTTTCTCTCTATGAGTATGGAACTATGGTAAACTTGTATTGCTTACACGGAACAATGACGGGGCATTACATATATCATACCACAACATGTCGGGAGGACAGATGCATAAATCAAATAAAGGAAACACATGTTTGACGTTTGTTATCCGAATCATTTTTGCCCCCCCCCC